>WNYC01000093.1:0-111427 GCA_021396375.1 Sporothrix mexicana | reverse complement strand
CCCCCCCCCCCCCCCCCCCCCCCCCCCCCCCCCCCCCCCCCCCCCCCCCCCCCCCCCCCCCCCCCCCCCCCAACAAGACAATGTGCAAGGGAAACCAGGGGAGCCGTTGATCTCCAACGTCCCTTTCCCATGCTCAAACAATGTCAACTCCCAAGCTTCACGGCTTCATTGCTGATAGATCGAGAGAATCGACGAAAAGAGAGGCAGACGCAAAGAACCACCCCTGGCAGGTCTCCATCAGCCCCAAATAATGATGCAATGCCCCTCAGTCGCTTCATGGGCCATCTGCCGGTGAGGCCGTAGCTCAGACCCAAGTTGGTGTGCTTCCTTCCCACTTGGCTGGGAAGGGTTAGGGGCCCGCCGACAGCCCTGCCAGAATGGAAAGGTACTGAACTGGCGGCACTGCGAGAAAAAGGTACTTTGCGTGAGACAAAAAGAAAAGAAAAATGGCGTGGCAGAAGATGCACCAAAAACGGCTTTGGCCCCGCTGGCCTTGCCGATGTCGAGGCGCAGCCTTGGGTGCAGAAAAATGCTGACCGGGGTCGTAGTTGGTCGGATTTTGGAGGACAGACCTATTTGAGGCCATCATCATAAGCAATATCGGCCATTTGCATCGAGTTTCTGTTGTATCGTATCCCCTCCCAACAAAATGAAACCTGACACACCCTCTCCAGAGGTTGTGTTTAGGGCTGAATATTTGCGTGATTGGTTGTTTTCCGAAATATATGGCCAACCATAACCCCTTCTCCACAGAATATGACAAACATAAAAAAGAAGTAATAAGGGGAGACGGTAAACCGAACAGTAATCCATGGCGCCGACCGAGACATGCAGGAAAATCAAGAAACATAACTGCATCGCTGGGGTGCAATAATGCCAGGCACAACTGCAACTTGCACACACACACTAAAAGGTCTTGCAACTTGACAATGCGAACAAAAGGTAGGCCCGCAACGTGGTTGGCTGGTTTCCGTATGCAAGTGCCCCGTACTCATGAAACATCGTGAAATGCAAGTAAGAGCACTTGTTCTTCGTCTGGAGTTTTTCTTCTCTAGCCTGTTGATCTCCAGACTAGGAAAGGCCACCGAGTACAAAAACCACCGTGGGGATTTTCTGCAAGAAGGTCTGCACTTCGTATATTCTAACAAATAGAGGAAAGCCATGTCTGCACTGGAGCCTTGGTTTTCGGCCAAGGAATATATGCAGGCACGGCTGCAGGCACAGATGCAGCACCCAGGCAGCAGTTTGTTCATTGCCCAATGGTAATTTGGCGTTTATGGTCGTATTTGTACTAATTTGTGTCTATTGTGCTCGTTGAGGCCTTTTTGGATGATGTGCCTGAGAGGGTGGCCATTTCATGATATGTACTTGTGTGGATGTGGGATGAGTGAAAAAGCGTGGACGGCGAAGATGATCGCTGGGACCTGATCTGGGGTGTGGAGCTAGAGAGAAAAATGGGCAAGATGTCGTTTGTCTATTTCCTTTTCTTCGTGTATGTGATATTCTTCTGTTTCTCTCTTTTTTCTCCCTGGCAATATGATGTACATTGTAAGTCAGCAAAGTCAGCATATCAAAATCTTGATAGTAGAAGCGAAATATTGCCGAACACGACGGCGTTTGCAGGCAGATAGAGTGAGAGACCGCCAGAATGAAACAATTACGGTACAATAAACGTACAGTACCAGTGTGTGGCGTGTTTGGCGAGCGCCTCGGTTTCCATCCTCTGCATTTACCTCATTCTGCGTTGCAACACTCTGCCGCTCATTGGATATCAGTTTTGAGTAATGCTGTGAGGCTGAGTAGGGCTGGCTTGAACTTTGTGCCTTTTGTTTCTCCAGGAAACGGACTGTCGATTACAGCGGCCTGTGTACTGAACGGATCGAATGTACTGTCATCGGATGCTGCCGGGGCCCCTGTAAGACGCCGAGCCTGCCCTGTCGTGTAGTCATCCTTGTTCCCATCTGTCCACCATCGTCTTCTCCGTCTGACATCTATATGCCCATCATGCCCTTTATCTGCTTGCATCGGCGTGTTTTCGGTTGGCACAGGAGAAGGGCTGAGGGCGGGATGAGGCAGAGTGACTGTGCCCGTGTCTGTGCCTCGGGAGAAAAGCTTGTAATTGACGGTTTGCTGACAGTGTCTTGTCGTCATGATGTTTTGTCTTGCTTCGTTTCTGCCTTCATTGTCTCAATATGGCTCCTTGTTTTCCGCTTGTCTTGGGGGCTGATGCAATAAAGCCTTCTAGAAGGCGTCCACGGAGATGTGTCATTTTGCAGTGGTTGCGCAGGTCATGCGACACCTGTTTCTGCTCACTCTGGCCTTGGTGCCTGGCGCATATGCTGTTCCTGGAGAGCCTTGTAAGCCACAGCGAGTCACGAGCACCAAGAGACTCATAGTGGCTTGTTCTGCCCTTGTTTTGTGTCCCCATCCGTGCTCGAGGGAGAAAGAGGGGGGTTCAAGTGGTGGGTGGTGGTGTGTCGACAGAATCGACCCCCAAGGCCAGGGGTGATCGCAGCATGCGGATCGTCTGAATTTTGCTCCTCTCTCCACTCACCAAAAAAGGCTGATGAGAAAAGACAATCGGCTGGCTCTTCGATGCCCACCATCGTGTGGGCCACCTCTTGGGAACTCTCGCTTGCCGTGAGCACCGTGTGAGACACGGATACCCTGGCTCCCTGGCTCAGGGCCAGTTGTGCCATTTGGTGGGCGATCTGAGACATTGACTTGGTTGTGTTGAGAATGGGTGTCGTGGAAGGATTTAGGAATGGTTGAGCAAAGGTCAAAAAAGACACCCAAAAAACAATCGTACTTCCGACGCAAAAAGAAAGTTTACAATGGCTTTGCTGCGGAAACAGAAATACAGAACCTCTGACAGAAGGCGCGATGCATCAGCGAGACTGGCAGAACGAGAATTGTGTCCCAAAACAGTAATCGCTACTCAAGACACAATTATGACAATGCCCACTTGTAGGTTGACAGTGGACAAGAATAGAAACAAATGACGACATGTACCTATTAAACCCGGCAGAATGGGGGAAGGAGCACTGGTGGTCAGCAGGGGCCCGGCCTGGCCAGAGCGATTTTTGGTCTGTGATCTGTGGAATGGCCCCTGTGGGGGTGTAGGGCGATGAGAGGAAACTGCGACCGTTGATAAGCCGTTGTTCAACGGAGTACGGGGCGCTTGTTGGTCCTCTCGGACCACGGGCAATCGCATCCTTTGCTCTTTCCATCTGGAGTGCCGGCCACTCCATCTCCAATTGAAATATTACTTGTCGCTGCTTGCTTTTGTTTATCATGTGCTTTGGTGGTGGTCAAAGACGCTGCACGCAGAGAAATTATGCTTGGAAATCGGCCAATGCCGGGTGAGATATCAAGTCAGAGCATGCATTCATGCGATATTCTGACATTGTGCTTGGAATCTCTTTGCTCGTCCACATGACTGTCACATCATAGTATCGTGATTCTCGGTGAAGCTCCTGCCCTTTTGGTGAAAGGGGACTTGGACGCTAAAACAGAAGCTATGATGCGCTATCGACGGGGCGTACCTTCCCACCAGGGGCGAAACAACGGCACAGCACGATGTTTGTAGACGTCATTTAGCTGCAAAAGAAACAGTACCGCCAACGCTTGCACTTTCCCCTGGTGCAAGTAAACAATCAACAGCTCAACTGATTGTAGAGGCAGGAGCGAGGGAGGCTGGCAGGAAAGGAGCAAAAAGGGGTCAAAGGGGGAGAAACACACTCGTCTTCCAAAGCACCAGTTCTCTCATCTTCTCGATTCTCTTCTCCGAATATCCTCATACAGACATACTTCTCCCCTTGATTCTGACCACCATCCATCTCGAATCCGGTCTACACATTTCGCCACCAGGCTAAAAACGGTAGCCCTCAGCCTCAAGTCACGCCAGGGCACCACCACCACGATCTCCGCAGCGAATGAGCGACCAGCTCTTACACTGGACTTGGCCTTGCCTATCCGCCAGGTCCGTGGCCCTCGTCTCACGCAATTCGCCCGCAAAAATACCAGTCTTTTGGCCTGCAAGAATCGAAAGAAAAAGAAAGACCAGAGCGCGAGGCGACGGCTTTCCGACGAACAGGTGTAAAGGGCAGTGAGCGAATAGTTTTCTGTCTCTTTTTGTTAAGGCTGACACTGAGGTTGCACGGAGATCATGGCTTCCGGAGGGAGACGACACCCAAGCCAGGTCCTGGCCTGGCCTTGCCTGCCCACCTTTCTCACTGGTCTGGCATGGCATGGCATTGCATGGCAAGGTCCATCCCCAGCCACAACAGAGATGGGCCTATTCCACCTAGGCCCAAAATCTAGGATCTCCGTCTTCCTTCACTTCACCTTTGTTTACGAGCAGCTCCTCTCGGTATACCCAATGTTGTGGTGCCAGGAGAAAGATGAGCGCGGCTATCGCTTGTCATGGCGTATCAAAAAAAATCCATCGTCCTTCGATTGAAACGGCCAGGGGGTCTGTACTTGTTCGGCCTCTTTCTTCATCTTCCTCACTTTTTCTCATGACAATTTGCCACTCCGGGTGGGGTTCGAAACAAATGCAAAGAACAAAATCCCTGCCCTGTCTGATCCGTGCAAAAGGCACATCGCGGCACAGAGGGTGAGGGAGAGGCATGGAAACCAAGATGCAACCAACACGACCGTCAGATTGAACAAAATAGGATTCGAGAATCGCAGAAAGTCAAATGATGGCATGGCCTTTCTCAGCATGTAACCCAGTTTCATTGTTTTGGGAAAGAGGCCTGGCGCTTCGAGACGGAGGCCTTCTTGGGGCTGCTCGAGATGGGATGATTTCCAACGTCAACATTTGTTCACAACGTCCAGTTCCAACCTCAGCTGGTACTCTTGGCCTCGCCAAACCAGATCTGTCCTAAGTTGCTGCAATGCAATGAATTGTTGGGACGCAACGAAACACTCCACGGTGACAATGCCAGCAAAAGAAAAGAAAATATGATACCAAAGAATTGATTGATGCATGGCGGCTGCCGCCCACAGGGCTGGAGCAACCCAAGACCCAAGAGCTCCCAAAATGGCAAAACGCACGCCAAATATTAGAGCCAGCCTCCACCAAAATTTGAGTCGTAATTTTGTCACAAGCCGGCCGAGGCGTCTTCATCAGAGGACCAACAAACGCTCACCATCCTCCACGATCCTGTTCGGGGAAACACAAGAACGATTCGCACGAATTCGTGCGATGACTACCGAGCACACAGCCTCCAGTTCGCAGTATGAGCATTACTGAGGGAAAACGGACATACGGAGGACAAAATCGATTCTCCAATCTTGACAGGGTCAGATATGACCAACCACCAAGCCACAGCCCATTGCGCACTAGGACCGAAACAGCAACAGGGGTGGATAAACGAAAACCGCTGCGGACGGCATCTCTGGTGGGCAGCCAGAATGGAAAGGACGAAAAAAGAACAGCATCCGACTGAAGGAAAACTGCTATTTTCGATCTTCCTCGGCGGGCGGCAATCCGTCGCTCTTGTCTCTGCCCTGACCAGGTCCATGTATTGTGGTATTGTAATGTCTCGTCAATCATCATCCCAGTGTCCCGCAGCCCAGTCTTACTTACATGTTGGCGGTGGGAACCAGAGCAGAACCAGGGCAGGCAATGTATTACCGCTTTCCACAGGTCATGCCCTGGCAATCCAGGCAACAATCCTGCCAGAACAATCGTTCACTCAGTCACCATCTCGGCATTGCCTTTTGCTGCCAGGCAGGCGGTGGTCAGGCATGGAACGAGTTGCGAGGGCTGGGAATTGAACACTGTCAATGGCAGGAGGGCTTCACCACGGTGTTGGTCCATTTCCTCACTATGACCCAACCTCTGTACCTTTCGACACCACTGCACCACTACACCATCAAGCAAAAGAGAGCCAGGTGTCCCGAGGCATGGTCAAAAGCGTTGGCCACCCACAGATGCCGATGCACCGAAAGTAACGACAGAGCCACAGTGTCAGAAGGCCACAAGGCCACATACGGCCTTCTTGCTACAGGGCAACAGGCAAACGGGGTGCAAAAAGCAATCAGAGCGGCAGAAAACCGTAAGCACACTACGTCGTTTTCTCGTTTCCAGCGCCATTCCCTTTACGGTTTCCACTCTAGGCAGTGGAGCAGCCCGGCAAAGAATCGATCCGTGTCCTCTAATAGCAGCTGCGGACACTGTTTACGAGCGATGCCACAACGGTGGACGGCGCGGCCGAAAGCTCTCCACCATGTGGTTCGCGAACCAACCAGGACGATGTGGACTCTGCACATCCATTTTGTATGATGTATCTTACTCACGAGTCGTGCTTGTGGCCTTTCTCGTGGCATGCAGGCATTTCTGTCCACGAGGTGCTATTTTGTCATTTTGTCATTCTGCCATTGCTGCTTGTTTTCTGGAACTGCGAAAGCGTGAGAATGGGACTTGGTGCCGCGCCCTCTGTCTTGTGTCCTGTGTCCTGCGTCCTATGGCGTAGGGGCAGAGGACACTAGACACAGGACAATGCAAAGGACACAAGACACAACACAGTCCCTGTGTGTCGCCCTGCAGTGTGTCTGCATTCCCATTCTGACGGGATCTTGCAGAAGGGACGTGGTCGCAGAAACAGTGGCCGACAGTTTCTGACGCAGATGCACCAGGCGGACGCACACACAGATGCAAATGCAAATGCAAATGCAGGCCGTAGGGCAGAACAGTGTTCACACCATGTCGGCGTCCATCCAGTCCATCCAGTGGGTGGTGTATCCGCGATCCTTCGGCGCCCCAGGCCTGCACGACCTCGTCGCAAGTCTCAGTGCGAGGAGCCTTGTTTAGTGGACTGGCAAGCGCAATGCTTTGTTTGGCCGATGCTTTACGTCTTTTTTTACTTTACTTTGTACAATTTGCTTTTTGCTTTTTCGCCATCAACGTGCTTGTTCTTTCGTCGTATCTTTTTCTCCTCAACCTAATTCTTCTTCTCCCGAAAATGCCTTCTTTTGAGCCACCTGTCTTGGCCTTTTCTTTTCTTCTTCCACAGGGCTGCAAGCACACTCTCCCGCCCTTTCTTTCCAATGCTTCCCTGGTGAGCCTCGTTGACCTATTTTCGCTCCTCTGCCTCTTGCTCTCACCACTACGACTCACATCTGCCGCTAAACCCACGCACTTATGCACACGCCCATCCGCCGCATCCACACCTTCAATATTCCCATTCTCCATACTTGTACAAACATAGTAATACTTACACACACCTCCCACCCACGCCCCTCCGCTTGACTGCGCCCTTGTCAATCCGAGGAAACAACAAGCCCAAGAACGAAACTCACCTAAACACCCTCACCCCATTATGGACTGCCTTGATGTCGGTTCTACCCAGTGCCTTCTGTCGTCTTCCCATGCATTCCGCATTATTGCTTCTCGCTATTGTTCCTGCCGTCTTCCCTCCCAATGCTTGTGCCTGCGCCTACTATTTGCTTCTTGCACCTGCATATCCTTAGTGCAGTAAACCCGCAGCAGTGTCCACGCCAAGTACATCTTAGTCACCGGGTGCATTGCCTGAACAAGAAGTCCTCTCTATCTTCAACTGCTCAACATGGTCTCCGTTCTCATGACGAGCCTTTGCTGACCAGGCTACCAAGGAGTATAAGGCTGCGAGGCCATCCCCCGCCCCTCCCATGTTGCTCACGTTATGAGTCTCTTCATCCATCACTTCCTCTTCACAACATTTCATTTGTCCTTTTGCATTTTCCACGACACAGTCATAGGATTGTTGCCTTCGTTTGTCTCTCTGTTTCTCGGGTTTCTTCTTCAATTTTTCTCGTTTATCCTCATTTTTGGTTCCTGTATCGACGTCCTGCCTGGCTGTTGTCCTCCTGTCCGCTTGTCCTCTTGCCTTTGTGCTTCCATCGCTCCCCCGTTCCCTCTTTCTCACAGTCTCTCCCCCGGCCAGTGCCTCAGAACTGAGCCACCTCAGTTCGCCTATTTGGGATTTTCTGTTTCTATATTTTATTCTTCTTATTCTTTTTTTGTCTTCGTCTCTCATCTTTGGCCTACCACTTTGCCCCTCTTTGGTATTTCCACACGAAGTTCTTACACACAGTGATCTCACCTGCCTGTTTGTTAATATTCTTTTTCTTTTCCTTTCCTTCCTCTTCTTTTATTTTATTTCAAGTCTTCAACCTCATCGTTGTTGTATTTATATTCTTTTCATTCCCCGTTTTATTATTTTCCCTCCCCTTGTTTCCTCATCATCTCGTCTACAAGAAGCAACAGAGCAACAACAAACGTACAAAGAGCTATATTGAAGCAATCCAGGAAGCTCCACCGACGTCCATATATACAGTCTACATCACCATCTACAACACAGACACACATACATATAGACTCCCAACACCTAGTCTTCACTTGTGTCTTCATCTATCTTCTCGACTTCGGCAACTCTTCTTCTTTTTCATCTACCGCCTGGATCATAACCAAGAGTCAACAGTTCTTCGTCAATATTGCCAAGATGTGTTATCGTCTCGTTGAGCGTTTCTCGGTGTGCGGGTGTGTCTACTACAAGCATGCCGTTGATCGCTGTGCCGCATACAGCCAGTCTGGTCACAAGGTCCAGGAGCGGACAATCCCGGTGGGCTACACATGTGTCGATCACTCGGAGCCGCCACAAGGAGCATACAGCTCCGAGTCCTATACATACTCGGACTCGGGCTACTACAGCAGCCAGTCCCACAAGAGCAGCAAGCGCCGGTGAAGTGTCCTGTCTTCGGTAATGGGGTGTCGTTCATGGACGATGTTGTCGCCCTTTGAGATATTTGAATTCTGGGCCTGGGTGAGGTATCTCTATTCCTTCCGGATGAGGCCGTCAGCCAGTGTGCGCACGCCGTCCCAGCTTTCATATCTCTTTGTTGGCCACGACCGTCTCAAGTCAAGCTCCGCTCCGCCTTAGCCCAGCAGGACCTTCCCGGATCAGACGAAAAATAATGTTCACCAGAACCGGCTTGCTTCTCTCGGCTCACGCTCCCTCCAACTCCTCGATGTCCCAACCCTCTAACCCCACCCACAATATTTTCTCTCTCTTCATTCTACTCTTTCCATCTCAGCTTCTCGTCAACAAACACACCCGACAACCATTACCCGCTTGGCAGCACATCATGAACGAACACAACCAACCATTGCCGAAGACACGACGAAGATAGACTCGAGAAGAGATCGCACGCATCACTCTTCTTGAGACGACATGAGAAAAGGACCCGACAAATTGCCTCTGCTTCCTAGCAGCACGGATCTTTTCCATTCTCATGGTCCTCCGACTACCCATGGACACTTCTTGGCGGCTCTCTTACCACCTTGTTCTTCTTTCGCATTTTCCTTTTCAGCATTATTCCCCCTATAGTGTTTCCTTTTTCTCCTTTTTTCATTTTTCTTTTCACATTCTTCATCATTGGGAGCATAGCATCGCATCGGCAAAGGACATTGCGCACCAGCGTGTTTTTGGGACTTGCATAGGGAGGTGGTAGGATGGTCAATGGCCTCCTATTACCTTCCCCGGATTTTCTATTTCTTTTTATTTTTCGTTTTCTCGCGAGACAGCCACCGGGCTCTGCCATCAGAGCCCGGATGCGGCCAGTTCTCTCGTCGTTCTTTTCCACCTGCCCAGCGGGCACCTTTCTTCCTTTCTACTGACGGGCTCAACCACCCTTTCCAAGCCAGACTCTACGAGTCTCCGTGCTGGATCGGCCTTGTTACAACTCTTTTCTGCCTTTTTCCTTTTCTTTTTCTTTGTCTATTTTGTGGCATTAGAGGAAAGAGGTATCATACCTGGCGTTTTTTGCTCTCATTTTTGGGTCAACAGGATATGGATTACGGATCGAAAAGTACGGTACTTTTTGGGATACCTTGGGTTTGTTATTTTCCTTGGAGTTTGATTTTTCTGTTTTTCTTTTTCTTTTTCATTCACTTTTTCTCTTCTGTTTCTGGTCTGTTTTCGTTTTCTTTCACACTTGATGGGCATTATGGGAGCGACTTTGGCTGGGTCTAGCCTTTTCCTTTTTCCTTGTTTCTGGTCATGTTTTTCACTTTTGCATCTTTCTGGTCTATTGTACTCATAATGTGCTGCTCTGGAAGCAGTTGTCTCTCGCTTTTTGTTTTGCATTTTCACGGCCATGGACGGCCCCTTCCTCCTTTCATTTCCTTCTCCTGTTTTCTTCCTCTTTTCTCCTCTTTCTTTTTTCTCACGACATTACGGATCACGAAACGACAACTCTTTCGCAGGGAAAAAAAGACGGACAATGCTGGACGGCACAAACGCGGGGCTATTTTTGGGAAAGAAAATCATCGGGAGAGGAGGGGAAAGCCGCTGGCCGACTCATACTCTCTTTTCTCTTTGCATATTTCTTGTCTCTCATTTACTCCACTCATTTTGTTCTGCAGGTCATTTTCCATTCTTTTTTTCGGGACTGCGATGGCAGTGTTTCTTTCACTCATTTTATAATATCATGTCGGCTTACGCCCTGCGGGCCATGAGAAAAACGGGAACATGAGCACGACGAAAAAAACGGGTCTACGAACGAGCGAAAGGCAACGCAACGCAATGCAACGATCGAACGAAGAAACAGAAAAGAAAGGGCCGAAAGTCGGAGGAGGGGGTCACCAAACTCGTCTCACCACACACTCTCTCAAGTGTTGCTTTTCCTTACTTTTTTACTTTTATTCCCAGCGGCAATTCTGGCAATTGACCCCTTGTTCACAGGAATCACAAAGACACAACCCCCATCGATATAACTTTTAGTTTAGAACCAGATAAAACGGCCTATCCTGTTCGGTTCCTCCCGGTTTGGATTCCTGCTGTCATGGAAGGTTCTTGTGCTGGATTTTGGGATGTCTTTTCTTTTTCCTTGAGTCTCACGGCTGGTTCGTGAGCGTGAGAGAGATCAGATACCCGGAAATAGGCTATAGCCCAGAACACAACCTTTTGGTGCAACGCAATTCAGACGAAGGAGCTGGACAGAAGGACACTGAGCAATCAATGCCAAAAAAATTTCAAACAATTTTGTTCTTGTTCTACCTTGTTATGTTCCACTTGTTCCTGCCATGATGAAGTAACTAATGAATTGACATAATTCAAGAATAACGTCTCACCGAAATAATCCATTGGACGTTCGTAATCCAGCAGCCTGCTTCGGCAGCCTTCCAGCCTATTTCCCCAGGTCATGTGGCGTCTAAGCCTTCAAGCCTGGAGATTGCGGACTGCAAGACTCATGCCGAGACTCCCGCTCCTGGACGCTGGACGGCGGGTTTTTGCTGGTTTGCTAGGAAGTCTACTGTAGTCTGCCGTCTCCCGCATTCCGCTTGCCGCTTTCCCAGGCAGGCTGGCAACTGACCGACAATGCAAGGCTTGTATGTGTGTGTGTTTTGCGCAGTTTTTTTTTTTTTTTTTTTTCTTTTGTCCCGGGAAATCTATTTGCGGATTTTTTTTTTTTTTTTTTTTTTTTTTTCAGTTTTTCAGGGTGCGGGCTCTGCCTGATTGCCGGGTCGAGTTTCTCGGCTTCAGCGTCTATTTCTTGTGTTGTGATCTTGAATTTCCTGAAGTGGGTGTGAGTTGAGGCCCGTAGCAAAAGAATAAAAGATGCGTTTCCTCGAATCTCGATATGCGTGACACTGATACCTTGCATATGGAATTAAAAATAACTTGACCACGCTGCGGTGCCGAAACGAGCAATATTAAAACGACTGATTCCATCCTTGCACAGCAGACCGCCATGCAGCCACAATCGACAGTGTTTCTCGAGTTCTTCCACGTTCTGTAAATATACGGCAATCCGGGGAACGCATACGCTGCGTGAACCCAAAGATTGTTCGTCTGGTTGTCGATTTCACGGCGATCTTGTCCGCCTCGTCCGTGTTGTCCGTGTAAGTCAAAGTGATCGACAGAAATCTGTAAACGACCATACCATACGACGCAGGACACAGCACGCACAGCGCATGATACGTGATGAACAGGGGCCAAACCATGGCCAGACCCCTGCACGACTTGTTCGTGATCGGGCCTCGGGCGTCTGTCGCGTCTGTCGTCCAGTTATGCATTTTTTCTGGGCTCTCCCTTCATCTTTTGGCTTATTTTCGTTTATTTTTTTTCCTATTTCTCGATTCTTGTGTCTCCGAGTCACCCGCGTATCCGCGGATCGTATCCCCATCAACAACCCCAATCATACCCCGGTCATATCCCAGTCTTATCCCAGTCACGCCGTTGTGTCCCATCGTGTTCCATTGCGGCCCATCCACGAGGCGTATTACACGACATTCAGGCGTTTTGAACAAGGGAGAGGTGCATTGCAAACTCGATCCAAAGATCATGATCACGACCGATTAAGCGCGCTGGATGCACAGCCTTTGTTATAAGCTGAATGTATCTGCGTCTAGTCCTGTATCCCGCCAAGCTGTACATCGTATTACTTTCTGTTCTCAATGGCATTTCTTTTTGATTTTCATGTCCGCTTTCTCCTCTGTTTCCGCGGCTCACCTCATCAGGCCCGACCGATGAAATCATGTCAACGTCTTCCTTGGCACTCCATATCGGGCAATGGAATATTCCACAACACGATGCATCACAGGAAGCGTCAGGAAGCGTCAGGAAGCGTCACATAAAAATGTCCCAGCGACAATGTCAATGTGGCATCGCTCGGCCCAAAGAAGCTACCAATGCCAGACCGCTTCTTTTCTGATGTTAAAAGAGCGTCGCCATGATCGTTCCGCGGCTGGTTCACTCCGTCTGAACAGTAATACAAGAAGAAAAGAAAAGAAAACAGAAGAAGAAGCCTCCACTCCCGCGGCTGTGCGTGCACTGTCCAATGTTCTATTGATCCTTTTTCGTTGCTCCCCTTTTTTTTTCCTTTCCTTTTTTCATTGCTTTTTTCCTTTTTTTCTGTCTCTTTCACCTCCATTTCTGATCTGTTCGCTTACGGACACTGCCGGAGCGATAAAGATAAACGAACATGCTCCTAAGCAGTAAGAGTGTCAAATGGTACGTCGTAGAGTGAGCAGAAAAAGGAACAAAAAGGAACGAAAAACCGACGAGAACAGCCCACCGACCCTCCCCCGCCATTTCTCATTCTCAAGCGACAAGTAGCAGAGGGAACAAGGAGCAGGGATCCGTCGAAAAAAGATCCGTCCCTCGTGGCTGGTAGGGATGATGGGGAGAAGGGAAGAGGGTGAGAAAGAAGGTGGTCGGAATTCGGCGTTCCTGAGTATTCTTGGGTATTCTTGGGTGTTCCTGAGTGAGTCTTGGGTGGTGGCGGCGGCAGTGGAAGCAAAGTGGCCGGAATTGGAGCAAGACGGGCTCTCTCAGTCTTGGCTCTCACTCTCAACTCGACGTGTTGCCATAAATAGATTTGCCGTCATCCTCCCAGTCAAGAATTACAGTGTAGAAAGGCAGAAAGGGTAATTGTGTACGACTCACAACTGCAGAGTACAATGCATTGTGTTGATGGATGACAAACTTGACGGAGCACAACATATTTCGCGAGGGTTACTTCACTACGGCGTCTTTTGATCTTTTGATTTCAATGCAAGTCTCACCACCACTCCATGTGCAGTCGATGAAGCTTAAGCGTCTGTTGATTGACGTTTTTTGAGATGTAAACCATTAAAGACAGCATATGTTGATTGAGCTGTGATGTTTGATTTCCATGATATTTGAGAATCGAAATAGATGCTAAATGATACCAAAATGCAGGTGTAAAGTAGAAAACAAAACTTGAAAAAAAAAACCCTTAAAACTTAAAATAGAAAAGCCAATGCAATAACAAATGAAACACAAACACAAATAGATTGCAACATCATGATTCACCCAGTAATGGGTCACACCTGCAGAGCTGTATCCTCACGAGCGCCGTGGGTGCCCTTGCGCCAAGACAGCTGAGGATCCGCGGCCGACGAGACCGCCTTGGCTTTGCCGGCCGGGCCCCAGCCGCCGCCACCGGGCGTGCACACGATGATGCGGTCACCCGTGTTCATCGGCGCGCTGTTCTTGGCCCCGAGGTTGATCTGCCGCTCCTCCATCTCCACGTCTCCCGAAGACTCGTCGGAGGCGTCGTCGCCCGCCTCCAGTCGTTTGAGGGCCACCTCCCAGCTGGCCTTTTCGACACGGCGCACCCACAGGTTGAGGCCGCACTGGCCCGGCTCGCCGCCCGCAAGGCCATAGGGCTGGTACACGCGGCGCTCGCTCAGGATCGAGACCTGGAGCGGCATGCGGAACTCAATGTCGCGCACGACGCCGTCGCCGCCGCGGTGCTGGCCGTTGCCGCCCGAGCCCTTGCGCAGCGAAAACTCCCGGAGCAGCACCGGGTACCGCCGCTCAAAGACTTCCGAGTCGGTAATGCGCGTGTTGGTCATGTGCGTGTGGACGCCGCTGGTGCCGTCCCAGTCGGGGCCGGCTCCGCTGCCTCCCGCAATCGTCTCGTAGTAGCCGAAGCCCTTGACCGTGTCGCTGCCGGCCACGTTGCCGCCGAACCCAAACGTCAGGTTGTTGCAGTCGCCCTGGCTGGCGGCGCAGGCCTCAAACGCCTTGAAGATGACGTCCGTGACCCGCTGGCTCGTCAGCACGTTGCCACCGACGACGGCCGCGCGGTCCGACGGCGACAGCAGCGACTTGGGCGGGATCTTGACCGTGACGGGACGCAGGCAGCCCTGGTTGAGCGGGATGTCCTCGGAAATCAGGCAGCGCAGACAGTAGATAATAGCGCTGTACGTCACAGCCTCGGGCGCGTTGATATTGCCGTAGACCTCGGGGCCCGTGCCCGCGAAATCAAACACGGCCTCGCCCTTGTCGGCATCAATGGCCACGCGCAGCCGGATCGGGCTGCCGTCGTCCATGTGATCGACAGCCGCCAGGTCGCGGCCCGCGAACCGCTTGCTGACCTGCTTGAGGAGATTGCGCACACAGAGCGCGGCATTGTCCTGGATGGCCCGCATGTACAGATCGACTGTGTCCTCGCCGTACTCCTCAAACAGCGTCTCGATCAGCGAGATGCCCTTTTGGTTCGCCGACACCTGCGCCTTGAGGTCGTTGATGTTGTCGGCCAGACAGCGCGTGCCACTGCACCCAGGGTACTTGGCTGGCTGCTTGTAGAACAGGTCCACCACCAGATCCTCGTCGAAGCGCCCGCCCGCCACGATCTTGGCGCTCTTGACCGCCGCGCCCTCCTGATACAGCTCGCGCGAGTGCGGCGGCATGCTGCCGGCCGTGATGCCGCCAATGTCGGCGTGGTGGGCACGCGATGCGGCGTAGAACAGAATGTTCTCGCCCTTGCGGTCAAACGCCGGCATGATGAGCGTGACATCCGGCAAATGTGTGCCGCCGTACGACGGGTGGTTGCTGATGATCACGTCGCCCTTTTCGAGACGGCCGCGCCAGATCTCGGCCTGGCGCCGCACACACGTCGACAGACTGCCCAGGTGCACAGGGAGGTGCGGCGCGTTGGCCACGAGTGCGCCGTCGGCATCAAAGATGGCACACGAAAAGTCGAGCCGCTCCTTGACGTTGGTGCTGACACTCGTCTTTTGCAGCGCCCGGCCCATCTGCTCAGCAATCGCCATGAACCGGTGGCCAAACACGCTCAGGAGAATCGGGTCCACCTCGCGGTCTTTCGTGTCCTCACTGGCGCCCGTGGTCGTCGTCGAGTCCTTGTCTTTCTGGGCACCACGTCCATCGCGCTCAATGTCGATAATGACGTGCGTCGCCAGCTTTGTCGCCGACGTGCCGGGCGCAACCACAATCGTCTGTGTGCCATCGGCCAGCATGGCTGGTCCAGCGACACGGTCGCCCACGGCAAGGTCTTCCAGCTTGAAGATGGGTGTTTCTACACGGCCGCCGTCAAAGTACACCTTTGCGCTGTCGTGGCGTTTCGAGTTGTTGTCGCTGCCCTTGACATCTGTGACAGTCACCTCCGCCAGCTGCTCGTCCACCGTCTTCTCGTCGTACCGGAAACTGCGCGCAATGCCGCGCACCCGCACGTCGTCCACAATAATGTCGCGGTCGTCGAGCGTGAAGCCAAACTCGTACCGGTGGTGCCGCACAAACGCCTGCCCGTACGCCCACTGGTCGCCGCCAAAGTGCTCCTTGGCCTCGTCCGCCGTCGGCTGCACAATCATCAGCGCCGACTCCGTGCCGCGGTACCGCATGTTGAGGTACTCCTCAAACACCATCTCGTCGTCCGAGAAGCCCTGGTCGCGGAGCGCAGTACGAGACCGCTCGCGCAGCTTGGCCATCTTGTCGCGCAGCTCCGGCACAACACTCGACGTCTCGCCCTCCTTCCACACCTTTGACTCGGGCTCCTGCTGCTCATCGACAACATCAGCCAGCGCCATGCCGTACGCCGACAGAACCGACGAGTAGCGGTGCACCAAGATCTGCCGGATGCCAAGAGACTGTGCAATTGCTACGGCGTGCTGTCCACCGGCTCCGCCAAACGTCGCCAGCCGGTGCTTCGACGGATCGTGACCCTTGGCCTCCGTGATCGACCGAATCGGTCGCGTCATGCTCTCGTTGGCCACCGTCAAGAAGCCAAACGCCACCTCGTCCACGCTCAGCGTCTTGCCCGTCGTTGACTCGCGGTTGATCTGATCCGTCAGCTTCTGGAGGGCGGTCTCGCTGGCAGCCACGTCCAGCCCCTCGTCTTCGTTCTTGCCAAAGATCTTGGGGAAGAACTCGGGCAGCAGACGGCCGAGATACAGATTGGCGTCCGTCACAGTGGCAGGACCGCCCTTTCGGTAGCATGCCGGGCCAGGATGTGCGCCGGCCGACTCGGGACCGACAACAAACAGCCCGTTGCGGAAGAAGAGCATCGATCCGCCGCCGGCTGCCACCGTGTTGATATCCAGCTGCGGCGACTGGATCGTCACACCCGCCGTTGTCGTCTCAAATGTGTGGTCGTACCGGCCCTCGCCGTACCGCGAGACGTCCGTCGATGTGCCGCCCATGTCGAAGCCCAGGACATTGATGCGCGTCTTGGGGTCGTACGATGTAATGGCGTAGCCCACCACGCCGCCTGCCGGGCCCGACAGGATTGCCTTGAGACCCGTAAATTTGTCCACGTCCACGAGGCCGCCGTCGCTCTGCATAAACTCACAGCGCGCGCCGCGGCCGCTCCCGCAGGCCTTGTCGGCGTCCGATTTGTCCTTGACGCTCTTGCTGCCCAGTCCACCGGCAAATCCTTCCTGGAAACCGGCAATGTACTTCTTGATGGCGGGAGTAAGGTAGGCGTCGGCACAGACCGAAGTGGCACGCGACACGAGCTTGATCATCGGCATAAGCTCCGAACTCAGCGAGATGTGTCCAAAGCCAATCTCTGAAGCAATGCGGCCGATCAGGGCCTCGTGGTCCGGGAACGTGTATGCGTGCATCAGGCAAACAGCAATGCTGCGGATGCCACTGTCGTAAACTTGCTGGAGCTGCTTGCGAATCGCTGCCTCGTCGGGTCTCTGCAGAACACGAACCGTCTCGCCCGAAACACCCATGACAAGCTCCGTCTCGGGCAGCGACGCTTCCGACGAGCGTGCCTTGACGGTGGCCTCGGTCTGTCTCCGCTCCGGGTCTTCCGCATAATCTTCAAGCGTCACGCGTTCGTCAATCTCGACGACTTGCTCGTACAAAACATCGGGCTTGCGGATGGCTAGGTCGAAGATGCGTGGGCGGGACTGGTTGCCAATTGCCAGGCAGTCACGGAAGCCACGGGTCACGACCAGGGCAATTGGCTCGCCTTTGCGTTCGAGAAGGGCGTTTGTTGCCACGGTCGTGCCCATGCGAATCGAGTCGATCTGTGCCGTGTCCAGAGCCTCGCCGCGCGGGATGTCGCGCTTCAGGAAGTGCGCCATGATGCGCCGGATGCCCTCGAGCGGTGCGTCGGCATAGTTGGCCGGGTCTTCAGACAACAACTTGATGACAATGTGCTCGCCATCACAGCTGCCAAAACAATCTGTAAATGTGCCGCCGCGGTCAATGGCGATCGAGACCTTGCCCTTGCGGGTCGATTCAGAGGCCATTGTGACAGTCGGCGGGAAGGCAAAGTATTAAGTGATTGGGAGTCGTAAGGAGAAAAAAAAGTTCGTGAAAAGTCGTGATACTTCAAGAAATGATGCAAACAAATGAGAAGATGATGATGATGGAACGAGAAGTCTTCAACCCGACAATGCAGTCGCTCGTCTATATATTAACTCGCCAGTGTGCCTTGGGCGCCATGGACTCTGCTCGTCTGCGATTGTCAGTGTGTGTGCAAGTCAAACCGTCTCCTTGGATTTTATTTGGAGATCGGACGAGCTCTCAAAGTCAACATCCCCCAGAACGCCTCCGGCCTCCTGCCCCGCGAAACGTCAGTTGAGGCTCTCTTTGTACCTTGCACCTTAATTTGCGTGCGGGGTACTTATGGTCCTCGCTGCCGGCAGTAAGCGGGTCTATCGCGCCTGCTCTGATCGGAGAGGTCTGCCGGAGCTCTTATCGCCATATCGCCCCTCCATGCCTTCCTTATCGGCATTCTTTGGCGTGTCTTTGTCAGAGAAGCGAGTGAAGGAAAGAAGTACCTGAGTGCCTGACCTGGACTCACTCCCTAGCGCCGATGGTACAACAAGTGGGTGGGATGCAGCCATGTTCCTGCCTGCTTATGGTGATGGAGCTTCCAACAGAATGAGGGCGCGTGAGTGGCTACTTCCTCATCCACCAAATACAAGCGCAGCATCACGTCCATTCTTCGCACGTCTGCCCGTCTTGCCTGCCTCTTTTGTACGAAGGTCCCATGCTTCCGGGATTCACAGAAGAAGTCACCGTAGATCACACGTGGCCCTCTCCTTCCCCGAATTCCCTCCAGAGTCGAGACCCTATTTCCTTTTTTGCTTTCCAGTCTCTCCTCTTCTCAAATCGCCAAGACGGCTGCCTTGGAATCATTTTGGCTTGATATTTCCCCGAAACCTCTGTGCCACGCGAGCACCGCGATTTCGGCACCCCTCCTCCTCCGACACGCCGAATTAACACACCGTACACTACACCGACTTGGCAGTATCCAAGCCGCAAGACTCATCGAGGCAACGGCGTCCAAATCTAGGACTTTTTTTATTGGCTTCTTTAACTATTCGGCCCTGTGCCTTTTCGATTGCCATCTTTTGGCCGTTATGGTCCGTTATTTTCGACCAGTCCTCGACCCCATCCTTTCCCCCTTACACGGCAGATCTCGACGAACGAGCGCTGTGGCTCCATCGCACTGAAAAACCCCGCTTCTCACTCACGCTGACAGCGTCATCGGGGACATTTCAGCGTTTCTCACTGCACGACTTGCGCTCCTGCGCTCCTAAGACGGCAGGTTCAAGTGGCCGAGCAGCCGTATCAGTTGGAGGCTCCCCCGTTTTTTCCATATAAAAGCGGTGATCGTTGCCCCACAAGCTCTGATCTAGGACAAGAGAGAAGGATAGTCACAAAATCAGAAAGAGAAACAGTTCTTCAAACTACCAAGACGTTTTTTTCCCCACTGCTTTCGTCTACTCTAAACCCAAATAATCGACAACATGGGTGGCTTCACCGACGAGGACTGGACAGCTGTGTCCCAAGAGCTTCCTACTGCGGAAGATGCCGTACTCAAGCAGTATCTCAAGGGTCGCCAGAACCTGATTGCTGAAGAGCAGAAGAAGCGGGGTGGTGAGTACTTCTTAATACTTTTTCACCCGATATCTGATACTCGGCATGCCCTGTCGTATTATTTAACATTCAACGTTAACACTGATCCTTTACAGATTACGCCTTCCGTCAGGCACTCTCTCCCATTGCTCGGAAAGCATGTGCGATCGTCGACCGCATCCGCGCAGACGAGCGCCGCCGCATCTGGACACCGAGACTCGAAGAGAAGATTGCGACTGGCGACGGCGCACCCCAAGTTGGTCGCGATGATGGCACCGGCATGACGCTCTACCCCGGACAAATGTTCACACACGCCAAGGGCCTTATGGAGAGCACTGCGCTGTGGAAGATTATCCGCAAGTTGCCCAAGGGCTCTCTGCTGCATGCCCACTGCGACGCCATTGTCAACTTTGAGTTTGTCTTCAACGTGCTGCTCGAGACGCCTGGTCTGCACGTTGTCTGCGAAGAAGGCCCACTCTCCACACCGGAAGAGCTCGCCGATCGCCTGCTCACTTTCCCCTACCGCAAGGTCGCTCAGCACATTGTGACCAAGGAGGAGAGCAAGGCCAGTGGTGGGGCAAAGAGGGCCAACCCGCCTCCATGGGACCCTAGCTACGTGGCCGGCACGCCCGTCCTGCTGACTGAGGCAGCGGACGCCTTCCCCGACGGTGGCCGCAAGGGCTTTGTTGCTTGGCTCAAGACTCGCACCACCATTTCGCAGCTCGATGCCGTCGAGCAACACCATGGCGTCGATCATGTGTGGCAAAAGTTTTTCAAGTGCTTTGCTATGATGGGCGCCATGATCCACTACGAGCCCGTGTGGCGCAAGTTCTTGCAGCAGCTGATGCGCCAAATGTACGATGATGGCCTGAGCTGGGTTGAGGTGCGCATCAAGTGGCCTGTCGACTACCACCGCGAGGGCAGCGAAGAGCCTGAGCCCGACTACCTGCACCTGTTTGGCGTCGCCGAGGAGGAGGTCAACAAGTTCCGCAAGGAGACCAACGGCGCCTTCTGGGGCCTGCGCTTCATCTGGACTGAGCTGCGCAGCCTCGGTGCCCGCGCTATCACCGAGAACATGGACTACTGCATCACCACCAAGCTGGCCTACCCGCATATGATCTCTGGCTACGATGTTGTCGGCCAGGAAGACTTGGGCCGCCCGCTCAAGGACCTCCTGCCCGAGCTGTTCTGGTTCCGCAAGCAGTGTGCCGAGGAGGGTGTCAACATTCCCTTCTTCTTCCACGCCGGCGAGTGCCTGGGCGATGGCGACGATACTGATAACAACGTCTTTGACGCCGTGCTTCTGGGAACCCGCCGTATCGGACACGGTTTCAGTCTGTACAAGCACCCGCTACTCATTGACCTCGTCAAGGACAAGCGCATCCTCATCGAGTCGTGCCCCATCAGCAATGAGGTCCTGCGTCTGTGTGGCAGTATTCTTTCGCACCCGCTGCCGGCCCTCCTGGCCCGCGGTGTTCCCTGCGGCCTCAACAACGATGACCCCGCCATTCTCGGTCAAGACCTGGAAGGCGTGTCGCACGACTTCTGGCAGGCCCTGCAGGGCTGGGAGAACCTAGGCCTGGCCGGCCTGGGGTCACTGGCCGAGAACAGTGTGCGCTGGTCGGCCTTTGAAGACGAGACCAACGAGGAGTGGACGCAGCATATCCGCGAGGCGTCGCTGGGCACGAGCATCAAGGCCCAGCGCCTCAAGGAGTGGAGCGTGCAGTGGGAAAAGTTCTGCCTGTGGGTCGTGACCGAGTACGGCGAGAAGTACGGTGACGAGGAGTAGATGGTGGGATTGTGTCCAATGCTTTCATGGGTCTTTGATTATCTGCTTTTTCGTATGTTCGGTCTATGATTGATGTTGTACTTTCACCAAGGCATGTTCACCAATGGTTAAAGGAAGCGTAACGAAATCGCATTCAACATGAGCGCATTCAACATGGAATGTTACGGGAGCGCGTTACTGGGTTATCTGCTTATCTGCTATTTTCTATATTATTTACTGCCTCTCTGGCTGCCACCACTTTACTTCTTCGCACCCCATTTCACAATATATTCGATGCAAGACAGGTGAATTATTTTCAAACTTTTTCAGCATTGAGTATTGCTATCTAAGCTGATCAAATCGCGCGCATTTGTGGTCCGGCTGCCATGTGTTCTCTCTTCATAAAGTGGTATCGGAAGAAATGGAAAGTAAAAAAAGGTGATTAAAATATTAGGAAATTCGTAAAGATGCCAAAAAGACATGCTTTTACTCGCGGCGAGCCTGCTCAGCCTCGGCCTGCTTCTGGATGTCGACCTCAGCGCCGCGCTGCTGCGTCTTGCCGGTATCGTGCTGCTTCTGGTACTCGGCCTCAGCAGCGCTGTTGCCCGTCAGGTTGGCAATTCCGCCGCCAATGGTGCCCTTGAGGCGGTCAGAGGCGCCCGAAACAAAGTCGTTGACCTGGCCACGGGCCTCCTGCTCCTGGCCCGACCGGTTCTGCTCGCGGCCGGCCGACTTGAGCTGCTCAGAGCCCACCAGGCCGCCAACGGCCTCCTTGGCCGAGCCAATCGTCTGGTTCCAGCTGCCTTGAGCACGGTTGGGGTCGTCACGGGTCACGGCGCCCGAAGACGAGGCAGTGAATCCGGGGCCCTTGACGGTGGCGTGCGAGGCGTCGTACTCGGCCTCAGCGCCGGTCTTCTTGGCCTCGCCGGCGTTCTCCTGGCCGGTGCTACCAGTAATGCTGCCAAGAGCGCTCTGGACAGTGCCGACGGCAGAGTCAATGTAGGACTGGACCGTGGAGGGGCCGTTATTGTTGGAGTTGGCGGAAGACATTGTGGTTGGTCGGTGGGGTGGTTGTTGGTTTGTGTGTGGAAGAATGTTGGAGTGTTGGAGTGTTGGAGTGTTGGAGTGTTGGAGTGTTGGAGTGTTTGATTGTTTGAGTGGCTGTTTGATTTTATGTTTGAGTTTGGAGCTTGATGAGAAGAAAGAAACAAATCGTGATCCAAGATGGGAGGAAGCAGGGATTTATATACTTGGTATGTCTCGTCACAAAAGCTGTCAGGGAAGGTGCAAAGCTCGTGCGAGCTTGTTTGACGATGGCGCAAAGGAAGCAACGAACGCGCAAGTCCCCACCATACTAACAAAGCGCGTAACTTTTCGCGGCCGTTCCTAGGGGCAGGTACTTTTTTTCCAGTTCTCGATCTTGGTCCCAAAGGGGAAGTGACTTACACGATAGTTGGTGGCAGGTGCAATGCCGAAAGGGGTGGCATCAAGTGGGAGAGTGATGACGTCATAAGGGGCTCCTGTGGCTTTATTTACAAGGGTGTTTGGTGGAAGTCCCACAGTGGGCAGCTCAGCTATGATGTCACTGTAAAAACTTCATCAACACAACAAAACCATATGAACTCCACTGAAACCACATCCACACACATTCGGTTCGCGATCCCCAAATAGGCAGCAGAGTATGGTAAAATGATCTCCTATCGATTGATGCATGTGGGATTGTCACAAAGTAGAATTTTCTGTCTCACTCTCTTGATTTCCATTGGCTTCTTTCGGACCATGCTGGCATGTGGTTGTCCTCATCATTTTCATTTCAGTAAAGTGATGGACCTGCCCTGAAAATCGCACTTGGCGCTGCTGTGTACCTCCAAATTACAGGGCCTCCAGGGTCCTCTAAGCCTGGCCCGGCTCTGCCAAAAATACGCCGGACTGCCCGTGCCTCACTAACAACCGGCAAGGGCCGGCCTAGACGGATATCAAGGACAGGAGGCCGTCTAATTATAACGGCAGAGGATATCATACCCAGTACGTAGGCTGGTAGGAAGGCGGGTTTCAAGCGGTTTTATGATGTGTGGAGCGTGTTGCCATTCATAGTATCTACCAATCTGGAGTATGTCGATATTCGAGGACTGGGAACCATCATGTTGAATATACCGTAAGATAACGCCCAATTACAACAGAAAAAGCATATAGGACGAGAAGATGGAAAGAAGAAATAATATAATACATTGGGCAGGAAGGAACGTCATATATGTTCATTCTATCATCTTTCTGCCGAGATGAATTGCGTGTTCCGCGAGGGGAATAAAATAGAAAAGAAAATGAAGAGAAGACAGTGAATCATAAACATAAGCATCAAAATGACCGGCCAGAGGGCCATAGGAGAGATTCCTGCAAGACGTAAAACGGAGAACAGAGAACAGAGAATATAAAATAAAGAGAAAAGAAGACGCAAAATGACAGTCTTCAGGCATGCATGTTTCATTTAATAATTCGTTGTGGCCCCTAGCCCAGTCCGTAAAAATCCATAACAGAGTAAGGAACATAAAGGTTTGGAGTGAAAAACAAAGAAACACATCATGACCACAGGGACGGAGCCCAGATTGGTATGCAAGTCATTTAGTGGGCGGTCCACTGGATCGAGTCGAGGTCGATGCCGTCCTGCACCATCTCCCACAGCGGGCTCAGCTCGCGCAGGAAGCTGACGCGCTCGCGCACAGCCTGCAGCACGTAGTCGATCTCCTGCTCGGTGGTGAAGCGGCCGATACCGAAGCGGATACTCGAGTGGGCGCTCTCGTCGCTGTTGCCAAGGGCACGCAGGACGTAGCTAGGCTCGAGCGAGGCAGACGTGCAGGCACTGCCCGAGGACAGGGCAATGTCCTTGAGGGCCATCAGGAGCGACTCACCCTCGACGTAGGCAAAGGAAACGTTGACGCAGCCAGGATAGAAGTGGTCGCGGTCACCGTTCTGGGAGGTGTGCTCCATAGCGAGAAGGCCGTTGAGCAGGCGGTCGGAGAGGTACTTGATGCGCTTCGAGTCGTACTTTTGCTGGTTAGCTGTGTCCCACTGCAAGATATCAAGACAGTAATACGGAGCGGATTCGGAGAATAAAGATAAAGCAAGGCAAGGCGTGCAAAAAAGAATAAGATCAGACGTAGCTCAAAGTCTCAACATGGTTCTTCCCCGAAGGGAACATTCAGAAAGCCATGCATGTTTAAAAGCAAATCATCATATCGAATGTGGGGGCATAAAACAAAAGCAGAAATGTAACAGAGAATAAAAAGAAAATCATGCGTGACAGTGACTTACGTTGAACTCTTCGTATGCGATGCGGCACGCCTCACCAAAGCCGACAACCAGTGGCGGTGCAAGCGTGCCGCTGCGGAGACCACGCTCCTGGCCACCACCAGTGATTATGGGGTCGAGACGGACACGAGGACGACGGCGCACGTAGCAGGCGCCGATGCCCATCGGGCCGTAGATCTTGTGCGAGGAGATGGACATGAGGTCAATGTTCATAGCATTGACATCGAGAGGGATCTTGCCGACAGCCTGGGCACCGTCAGTGTGAAAGAAGACCTTGTTCTTGCGGCACAGACGGCCAATCTCAGCCAGCGGCTGGATGACGCCAATCTCGTTGTTGACAGCCATGATACTGACTAGGGCAGTCTCAGGGCGGATGGCAGCCTCCAGAGCCTCGAGGTCGACCAGGCCCGAAGCCAGCACGGGCAGGTAGGTGATCTCGAAGCCCTCGTCCTGCAGATGGCGACAGCTGTCGAGGACGCACTTGTGCTCGGTCTGGGTAGTGATAATGTGCTTCTTCTTGCCAGAGCGGCCAAAGAAGCGGGCAACGCCCTTGATGCTCATGTTGTTGCTCTCCGTGGCACCGCTCGTGAAGATAATCTCCTTGGGGTCGGCACCAATCAGACGAGCAACATGCTCACGGGCCTCGTCCACAGCCTTCTCACTCTCCCAACCATACGAATGTGTCCGGGAGTGCGGGTTGCCGTAGATGCCAACATAGAACGGCATCATGGCATCGAGAACGCGAGGATCGACGGGGGTCGTGGCCTGCATGTCGAGGTAGATTGGCCGCTGGCCCTCCTCGAGAACAGTTGCCTGCTTGAGGACCTCGGCCATGGGGCTGACGAGGACGTCGGCGCCAGCGCCCGATGTGGGAACGGGGACCTCGCCAAGGGCATTCTGGAAGTCCTTCTTGTTGAGGTGGATGGCGGTCTCGATCTTGGCGGCCTCGGCGACCTGGGCATTGTCGCGCTTTGACTCGGACACATACGTCCTCCGTGCCTGTGCTGGTGACTGTGACTGGACCGACTGAGCTGCGGTGGCCGTCGTTGCTAACCGAGGCCGTCCACTGTGCATTCTCCGCAGAGCCGACGCCGAAGCCGAAGCAGCCGGAGCCGATGGCCGCGACGCAAGGCGCGCGGCCTGCCTTAATAATGACGCCTGGGATGAGATGGCAGGCATGATGATGGATGTGATGGAGATGGAGGGAGATGGAGGATGATGAAAAGAGGAAGGAAAAAGGGAGGGGAAAAGGGGGGAATGAGAGAGGGAAGAAGTCAAAAAAGAGTCAGAATGAAATGAAGAGGAGAAAAGGATGCAAAGGCGAGATCCATTAAAGGGCGTGAATTTGTCAACCGCCCATCGGTTGCAGTTTGCCTGCACGCGTTTGTTCTTTTGCACACCTTTTTTTCTTGTCGGTGGGAGGTGGTGGTGGTTTTGTTCGGTTTTCTCTCAGATCCCGTTTTTTCGCCTGCCCGCCGATTTTTCCATTTTTCCCATTCTCAACGGGAAATTCAGCTCCCAGAGAGCAAATTCGGTGATAACATCGGAGGCAACTTGCCACTGTCCGATTGGACGAATCAGCTCCTGTTGTGGGGTACTTTTCTGCCGGTGGGCCTGTGCTCGTTTCCCAAGGCGGTCAGAAACTCCCTGAGCTGCCCCGCTACAGCTGTCTCCCAGCACCCCGCTACATATGCTGGGTGTCACAGGCCTGACAGTCGCTATCTTGACCAATTAGGCAAGGGATGCCCTTCGATTACTGAGGACAACGCCGGCTCAGGGCAGGTGCAGTTGATATAGTGAAGCGATCCCAGACGGACAAAGAAGGAAGTTGCGGTCGCATGCGATAGTGCAAGTGGCCCAAAGGGCTTTTCTGGCATTTAACGTCGAAAATCTCGAGTAATCAACCAGGAACGTGCAACAAGCTGGTCCCAGCGAGCATCGTGTTGACCTTGTCACGATATCTCGCTCTTCATCCAACAGCCGTTCCTGTGCCATCTGTTTGTCGTGCAGCGTTACAGCGCCTTGTCGGCACTTATTTCGCTCCGTCGCTTTCTGGCCGCGTTCATTTTATGCAGCTCCGACGTAACTGGGCGGCCTATTCGTACTTGCACTTGTAATAGTGTGCCTGCTGCTCTTGCCTTACCCAGAGTCGTCCCGGTGGTCACAGCTTCCCGAAGCTCACGACTCGCACCTGCTTCACGCAATCAGTTTCCAAATTGGCTTCTTGGCCCTTCCCCACTGCTCTGTTTCCCCTGGGGTGTCACTCGTCACTGCCTGTTCTCAATTCGACGACGCACTTCTTTTCGTAAGTATTGCCATGCCACCTGCCTCCTTCCCTGTTGTCGGAGTGCCCGTGGAATCCGATTTTGCAAACCCGCCCACTGCCACGATCTGCGCCACGCTCACCATAACTTTATGGAAAGCGCGACCCACTTGTCAGTTAAGTCTCCGCAAGCAGTAAAGCTGCCCAAGCCCGCGCTAACCCACCACAAGCCAAAGAGTCAAGGCAGAGGAGAAAGCAAGACTAACACTGAGAAAGCAAGAACGTCATCAGCTGCCCGCCCCTCATCCACTCCAAAAGCCCCCGAAAGGTCGCCAAAAACGCACCAAAAACGCACAATCCGCACCAAAAGCCTCCTGCCCATTGATCCTTGTTTTTTGTGTCTTTTCGACTCTTTTCGGCTGGGCAGGCGCAACCAACAAGGCAGCGTCGCTTTTTCTGACATCGTGCCTGCGTAACCTTTTAACTTCTGACTCTTCTCAATCCTCTTCACTTTGTGACGCACGCATCGCTTCACCTTTAGAATTATCGCCAATTTCCTCGACGGCCTCGACGTTTCCCTGTGCCGCCGAGCTTTCCGAAGCAAGAAGCATTATCACTTCACCTCCGACTCTTTTTTTGGTCCTCGACTCCGGCTCAACAACTCCATACGATCCCTCTCGATTTCTTACTTCGACTACTTTCCCATTGATATCCTCTCCTTGAGCTCGTCGCCATGAGCTTCAAGGGTTTCTCCAAGGGCATTGCTCGGGTAAGTGACCGCCCCAAAGCGGCATGGCACAATATCTGCCCTCGACAGCATACTGACAAGGCATTCTAGGCCCCTCAACAATTCAAGCAGAAATTCAACCTCGGCGAGCAGACCAAAGATCCCATTTACATCGACGCCGAGCGACGGTTCGACGACCTCGAGGCCCAGACAAAGAAGCTGCACGAAGAGAGCAAGCGGTACGCAGACGCCATCAATGGCATGCTCACGCACCAGATCGAGTTCTCCCAGGCCATTGCCGAAATCTACAAGCCCATCAGCGGCAGCGTGTCCGATCCGGACTCGTTTATTGCCGAGGGCAATGTCGAGGGCATCCGGGCGTGCGAGGAGTACGAGGCGGTCGTCAAGGACCTTCAGGAGACGCTCAAGCCAGAACTGGAAATGATTGAGAGCCGGGTCGTGCAGCCGGCTGACGAGCTGCTGGTTGTCATCCAGGCAATCCGCAAGTGCGCCGTGAAGCGCGAACACAAGAAGCTGGACTACGACCGGCACCGGGCAGCGCTCAAGAAGTTACAGGACAAGAAGGAGAAGTCGCTCAAGGACGAAAAGGCCATGTACAAGGCCGAGGCAGACCTGGAGCAGTCGACGCAAGATTTTGACTACTTTAACGACCTGCTCAAGGACGAGCTGCCCAAGTTATTCTCTCTCGAGCGCCAGTTCATCCAGCCGCTCTTCCAGTCCTTTTACTACATGCAGCTCAACATCTTTTATACGCTGCACGAGAAGATGCAGCAGATCGACATTGGCTACTTCAACCTGACGCTTGACGTGCAGGAGGCCTTTGACATGAAGCGCGGCGACATCCAGGAGCGTGCGGAGAAGCTGTCGATTGTCAAATTCCGCACCACCGGCGGCCGGAGACCTGGCCAGCCGCCCAAGTCCAAGTATGGCAACCGCTTAACAATTGAGGGCCGCAAGGACCGGCCATTGGCCATCACACAGGGCCCCTCGTCGGCCGGCGGTTACGACTCCGCATCCCCACCCGGCTCGCCCGCCACCGGTGCCAGTGCCACCTACCCCTACCGCAGCCGCGCCAACTCGTCTGCTGAGCACCCGCCGCCGCCATACTCTGCCGAGGTCGACGCCAGCAACAGCTCGACCAAGTACGGCAGCCATGTCGGCAGCAGCGCCAGCGCACTCGCCGCAGCGGCTAAGTCTAAGCCACCGCCACCAAAGCCCAAGCCGTACCGGCTCAGCGCAACGCCGGCGGCCGAGACAGCAACGGCGCTGTACGACTATGCAGCAGCGCAGGACGGCGACCTGAGCTTCTCGGCAGGCGACGTGATTGAGATTGTGACGCGGTCCGACAATGTCAATGAGTGGTGGACGGGCAAGCTGCACGGCCGGACAGGACAGTTCCCAGGTATGTCCAGGATGAGATAGTATGAAGTATCCTGTGTGAAGATCAGCTACTAACGTTCTTGTAGGAAACTATGTGCAGGTCGACGGTTAGATGCCCCGAAAACCTCGCTAGAAGGCTTCTCTTGTGTCAGCTTTCCTTTCCTTTCCTTAGTTTGCTTCTTTTCTTTCCGCACTGCGTTGTTGGTTTGCATTGTCATTTTCACGGTCATTGTAACGGAAAGGAGTACAATATGTCATAGATAATACTCTTATACCAAAGGCTTTGCATTTATTCGTTGTCTTCATCGCTGTCTTCTTCATCTCATTTCTTTCTCGGTTTTCTCGGTTTTCTCGGTGGCTTTTTCGCAGCAATTCTTCTCTGTAGTTTCGTTTTCACTCGTTGAATTCTGCTTTGTCTGTTGTCTTTTGTCTCTCGAAAAAGGATATGGGATCTCCTCGGACGTGGGGTGGTAATGATAGAGAGAAATGGTGTAAGGCCAGCCATATCAAAATACTCAAACATACAAATACTCAGGTAAACAAATAAACAAATAAACAGATAAACAGATGTTCATCTAATACCGCATGAACGTGTCCCATGATCAATATTGGGCCTTTGAAAGTGCACTTCTCTTGATTCTCTCTCCACATCAAACCCCACGAGCGGCTAATCGATCATATCGTGGGGGGCAAGAAGAGACGATAAATAAATAAAAAAGTGAAGACGATCGAGCCGTAGACGTTGTCATCGAGGTTTTATACTACCATGCGGCATTTGTGCCGTCTAAATACGTACGGAGTATGTGCCCTGCATATAACTCCCCCACGTAGAATAAAAGAAAGTGAAGATGATGGAGGGTTGTTGAGCATATTTGTGCAAGACTGCGGTCTTGATGCTTCTCTAGCAGTAAATTCGAAGAAAAGGCGACAGGAGACGGGATGAAAATGCATGGGAAGGTGGAGGTTGTGCAGGTCACCCTTGATTTATATTGATATGCACTACGACAAAGCTCGAAGCTCGAAGGAGAACAAGGATGATGATGGTGGAGTCGTACCGTGGAAACATGTGCCGTCTCTTTCTGTCTCTTCTATTCTTCCCGTCTCGCCTCATTTTTTCCTTTTTTGAAATCATATTTTGCGTGGTTCTATTCGTCTGCAAGTGCGTATCCGATTTGAAAACGACGCTGCAACTTATTTGAGGGGTTGCTTGAATACTCGATCCGGCAAGTGGGATGGAGCAAGTTTACGGCAAGGCTGAGGCTCTAGCCAGTCGTAATTGGTACGAAGAGTGGATGTTTCCTTAAATCAAGCTTCAGAGATATGGCTGAGCTATGCCGTCGAGCTCCGGATCATCCCGTCTGTCGGAGATCTGTCTTCTCTTTCATATTTTCTCTTTGGAATGTTTCTCTTCGTCTTCTGCTATGTTTTTTTTTCTTCTCCGGAACTTCAGCCGGCAGTAACTGGTTGTTAAGGTTGCAGTGCAGAAGGTAGCGCGTGGTCAAATAAGGCGATACCTGTCAAGTTCAGCTGTAAGGCTTACCATCTGCATCCTTACAGCTTCCTACTTCTTCATTTCCTTCCTTTCCTTCCTTCAGTTCCTCTCAATCCTTTATTCTGCATTTCTTCCTTCCAACGCTTCCTGTTGATCTTTCCCCTCATTTTTGCATGGCGTGCCCGGAATTGAGAGCCAAGGGAACTTCCGTTCCCTCCGTATCATTCGTATCCGTGGGGGAAGAAGACATAACGGGCAAACAACCGACCGAGAAATATCGAGAGTCAAAGCCCGAACGCACGACAGAATCGATATGCCCTCTCAGATGCCATAACCCCAAAAAGGGGCCGATTCCGCCTCGGCTTCGCTTGCCACGTCTCTTCCCTTCTCCTTCCTTTTCTCAATAAATTCCAGCCTCATATTTAACCCTTTGAGGGTGACGGGGCAGCCATCACAGCTCCGAAGCCAAGAACGACACTCGAGTCCTATATCTGGGGCCAAGGGCAATATGACAAACACCGCAAAGAGCCTCATTCTTTAGGCATGCCCTTTATTCTTTTTTTCATGTTGACCACACCCTCTTCTCTTTTCTTCTGTTTCCCCACTTGTTTGCATCGTGTTGGGCACGATGCACACGACATGCGTTGTCCTTCAAGTCCTTTTTCTTTTGTTTCTTTGCTCCATTCTGCACATTTTCTTTTGCCCTGATCATCTATCTGCATACTTGCTCCACCGAGCAGAAAAGGTGCAAAAAAACAAAAACTGAATTTCTAACGTTTCCTGCCCTTGTGCACCTTCTATAGTCGTTTTCTCTTTGTTTCTTTTGCGAAGTCCACCCCCTCCTCACCCTCCCTCTCAACGTCAACCATAGTAAATGTCATAACGGACCGACGTGTTCACTCCCGCTGACCCGTTTGCGGCAAGAAAAATCAAAACCTCGGCCAATGGACCGATACATTGGCTCAACAAAAGAAACCCAGCTCGGCTTTTCGGTTTCAGCCTCCTCGTCGATGCTTATAGGCGAAGACGGAAGCGAGGCCATCAGAACGTCTTTGCCCTTTTCTTTGGCTCTGTCCCTCTCGCATTCCCCCTCATCTGCAGAGGTCGCCTGACTGCCAAAGTCGCATGCCTGGAAGTCGCATGCTTGGTATCGATCCCCCTCTTGTTGGTCTTCGCTCTCATCTGCATCCATGGTCATGTCGCAAAGCTGGCGCTTTCTGCTGCTGCTACCTGGCAAAACAGAAAGAAAAGCAGAACTGGACAGCGCTCCTTCGCTGCAACCCAGCCCCTCTTCCATCCCTTCTACCCCTTTTCCACTATCACTACCAGTGTCCATGCATTCTCCCTCGCACTCCTTGTCCCCCTTCCCTCCCCAAATGTCCAGTCCTGGAAGGCGTAGTGTCGGGTCGAAACTGACCACAACGATTGCTTGCCGGGCCCCATTATCGCTCCCGTCGCTGCTAGTTGTCGCATAAATGAGCACGCGGTCGTCCCAGGACGTCGCTGTAATGTTTCCACAGTAGCCGGGCGGATTAAGGACGTCACTGAGCGCTTTGGCCTGGTCGAGCATCTTGTTGGTCCCGTAATGTTCGTTTCCGTTTCCGTTTTGGTGGTTGCCCTCCGCCTCATTGTATTCCTTTGGCCAGGTGACCACATCTCGGTCCACGTAGCGTTGGCTGATCTCCCGCAGCGGGTAGAGCGGACTGCCCTCTCTCGTTTCGATTTCCTTGCTGTCATTGTCGACATTGTCGCTGATCAGACGTTCACGTCTTGTCCCTGCCCGCAAAGCCAAACGGGGTGTAGCCAGGGGGTCTGTTGACGAGGCAGAGGGGTTCTGATAAAACAAGTCCATAAATGTGCGGCTCGAAGTGCTGTAAACACGTGCACCACACCGGCCTAGCGTCAGCGGCATCATGCGGGATGCATCGTCGCCCGGATGGACATTTTCGGGAAGGCGAGCAAGCTTGGGGGCTAACCGTCTCCGTTTATGTTTTTGCTCCTGTTGTTTTTGGGCCCTGTCCGTCGGAGTCTTCCACTCAAGTGGCTGCATGTAATATGTCCGCCGGCTGCTGCTGGCCCCGCTGACACGAAGCCACTCTTTGCGAGATTCGACAGCCATGATCTTCCCAGAAACTTGATTTTTTTCGAGTCGCAAAGTCGTCCAGCGGTCGTCAACAGCGCCTTCATCATTGCGTCTCCTCCAAAGCGATGTCCGAGTCGGAATTTCACGCCGTTGAGGATCGTGGAGCGGGAAGCGCACGCAAGTGTAGTATGAAGACGGTGAAAAGAGGCCAGTAGCACGGCCAGACATGGTGTTGTTGTTTTGTTGAATAACATTTTCGCCAGAACTATTGCTGTTGTCGTCCCCTTCATCATCGCTCTCGTCGTTGTCGTAAGGGTCGATTTCGCTGTCGTGATGGTCGAGATGTCGCTGCTGGTTGGCAAGTGCGTAAAAATAGCCGTCAATCACTTCGAAACATAGACTGCTGCCCAGATCTGCCAGACCAATCGAGTTGTCCAGAAAGATGGCCTTTGTCGACCAGGTATCCTTCATAATGTCGTAATGCCGCAGCACCCAGCGCCGATGGCCGCTATATGTCGGTACGGTGGTGGTGGTGCCGCCGCCAAGACCCTCACCATCTGTATCCTGTTCGGGCAAACGCCGGCTCGTAAAAGTGCCAAAAACGAGATATTCCTTGTTGTTTCTCACAAACAAACGGTGGTTTGGCAGGGCCAGGCGGTGGCTGCGGCACCAGCGCGTCGCCGGGTTAAACAAAATCAACCAGCTCTCTTGGTGGCCCGTTCCAGGCACACGGTGCACATAAACACAAGACACGATGCCGTCAGAATAGTGCAGTGGCCGAAAATGGAAGGTGCGCTTGTCTCTTGACGCCGGCACCGCCTCGGTCAGGAGCCGCCGCACTTGGACTGACGTCTCTTTGTGGGCCGTGGCGCCGCCGTGCAGGGGAAGAATGCGCAGCGTGCGACCAGAGCTGGCCATGTACAACAGCGTCTGGCCGGCATAAATGTACGGCGGCGCTGACGACGGCGGTAGTGGGTCATGGCTGCGGGTATACCCGCCGTTGCCGAGAGTGCCGCCATGAAGAGTGGGGCCGTTCCCGTCGCTGTTGCCAATTCCGGCAGCATTTAAATTACGGCCGCCGTAAGTGGGGACCTCCGCCTCAGCGACAACTGCCGCCGCAAAAGGCTGCAGATTGGAAATCGCCAGGTGCCGCTTGGCAACGATTCTCAGAGCAGTTGCATAGTCCCATGCTGGGCGCAAACGGACACACTCATCCGAGAATGGAGCTTGTCTCTGGACAGTCAGTTTGGGAGACACTAAAGTGAAAATTGAAGCCAAAGAGAAATACTGACCTCAACGAGAGTGCGGCAGATGCTGTTGTTGCCCATAATTCCGTTTAAAAACCGGCAAGTCATACTCAGCGTAAATGCATCTTCCACATCGAGCAGCTGGACAATGCTCCAGATCAACTCATTGGGCAAGCGAGCAATGGGTGCTAGCAGTGGGGGTTGCGAAAATGACTGCATTGTTATTCCGCCGGTAAGGATGGTAACGATAAAGATGGCAAACGGCGGTGGCAGTGGTGGCGGTGACGACACTGCCCACGGTAGGACATATGTAATAACTCGTAGTCAACATTGGATAAGCGATAGAAAGCGGGAATGTGCGCGTTGAATTCAGAGAATGAAAAGAAATGAAGACAACAAAAAGAAAGAGGGAAGTAAGGCGAGTTAAATAAAGATGAGGGAGAAAGAGGGAGGAGAGGGTATTCATTAAAATGCGCTATGTGCCATTATTTGTGCCTGGCGGCTGTCGATTATGCGGCTCTTATTAGGCCTCTCGACCTCATTTTTTCTGTTGGCCTTATTTCCCACTTCCTATTTCGGTATTCTTCTGTCCCATTACTTTAGAACTCTGCTAATTGAAATATTACTTGTTTTCTTCTACTTTGTTTTCTGTTTTCTTTTTTTTTTTTTTCTTTTTTCTCGCTGTAGTGTCTTCTGTGCTCCGTTATACCCATCAGACGCCGTAACAAATCACCTGTAATACTGAGAGTTGTTTGGACGGCAAAAGCTATGATTGTTTCCCAACAAACACCGGGTCTCCGTACGTGGCGACTTGAGGCTCTGCTTCCAGGAGATCAAAGGAAATAAAGACACGATGGATAATATCGAGCAGCACACGGACCCCACCCACTCGACCTAGGTCTGTTACTATCCCTTTTTTATTATTTCTGTTCTGTCGCTTGTTTCGTGTTGGTTGGCCCAAGTTTTGTCTTTTTTTGCACACTTTAGACACCCCTGTTTTTTGGCCTTTTGGCATTAATGCTGCATCATCCCCCACCAAGAAGGTGTAGAGTGGGGATAATACACTGGAAACAGCTCTGGCCAGTATCTAGACATTCAAATCAACGACGCAAGGAGACCAGCTCATTGATCAGCGGTGGTGTGGGGGAGAGCTCAAGCTCCAAGCTCCAACTGGCAAAAAGGAGGCTTCAAAATATGATAAGTGAGCTTTTTGCCTTATTTTTAATCTTGTCCGTCGCGTGTCGGTTTTGAATCTCTCTCTCAATAGGTCCTTGGTTTCCTTGTCCCACGTAAGAACCATCCACGCTTTCTGTCGGGCGTTAGGCAGTTGGGCAAGTCATGCGTATTTTTAGATTTTTATTTCTGTGAAAAGAAAACATACATAGAATAAGTCGAAATGACTTTTTTGGAACAAGGTGCCACGCACAAGCATTTTGTCTGTGAAGCTACCTGCCAATAACACAACACTGTTGTCACTCATCCTTCCTTATGTATTTACTACACCCTCAAAATCGACCATATAGTTGCAATCCATGACCACATATGTCGTAAACGTAGGACCATGCAATAACAAACCAAGAGCACACTATGCACGACATTATCTGCAAATTCGGATCACCAGCACACCTCGTGCTGTCTTCCATCGTAAATTCTTGTCCGTGCCACAAGCCTGCGTAAACGCGATTATCTACCACGCGCCACAAATCGGAGATGGGACGGGAAGCCGTTAAATGAGGCTCTGCCCTAGTACTTCTCGTAAATTTTCAATTTTGCACCGGTGTGAGACCGTATTCATCTAACTCCATTTGCCACATTTTTGTTTCTTACGCTCTGTCTGTCACGCTACCAACTTTCGATGCGCCTCTTGGTCTCTCACGACCGTCAGCTGTCCTCAGCCCGTAGCCGTGATGACATTTGGCCGCATGGGGCAACTAACTCTGCCACACCTTAGAGAATTATGTCAAACACAGCCTATTGCGGGGTCAGGACCTTGTCTTGTTACGAATGGGGCAAACGGAAAGGCTGCCAGCCAGCTGAGCTTCATTGGCCAATTTCTCATCGGACAAACATATTATGGGAAGTCAACGCAACGGGACAACCTTGCTCGGCATCTAGGTGACACTCTAGATGCGAGATGCAGCACAGGAAAAGAAAGGAGGGAAGTCGAAGCAATTGCGAATAGTGCTCGCAGAGCCTCATCGAGATTTCTCTCTCCCAACTCCAAAGGTAGGACCTGTCCCGTGCACACACGTGCAGGGGGACGGGAGCGTGGCAAAAGCGTGCTCGGCGAGGTACCATTCAATGTCAACGACTGGGTAGCAAAGGGGAAGGGCGGATGGGAAGCCGCCGTCGCAACAGATGGATCGGCATCATATCCTTGGAGAACCTATCGACAAATATACAATTATTCTGAGTACTCCATATTTATTGGTAGGAAAAGAAAGGAGGTAAGAAGATAAAAAAAAATGAACGAAAAATAGGCAAGGGCAAGGGGTATCGGCCACAAGGCTTGTGCATTTTCTTTTTTCTTTCCTGGCCAGGCTCGTGCGTAGGTTCCATACGTCCAAGTGCTTTCAAGAGCCGCATATGGGCTTTATCCACAGTGAATTCGATGATAGTACCAGAATCATTGGCTGTGGTTGTCTCTGAGGTTGGAGGCAACTCGACACCGCCAATCTCCCTCGCTTGTTTTATCTTGGCAGGCTTCTCGCCTTTCACTACCCATTGTCAGTGTTCAGCCTCATGTTTTGGACCCCTTTCTTTCCTTGCTCGATGCCATGTGAATCCTGTTCTTTTGAATTTCTTCCCTGTTCCTCATTATTACTTTCTTCCTTCTTCCTTTCCAATCCTTTGGTGCTTTTGTTCAATCAGCATTTCAGCAATTCTTTCTTGTTTTGCCACGATTTCCTCTCTTTACAAGGATCTTTATCCATTTTGAATTGCCTTGACCCAAAAATCCTGCCAAAATGGAACTGGATCAAGAATATGCTGAAGCGGCTCTGCAGCTTGCTAAAGTTCGTGATTGGGCTGATAAGCGTCAGTCATCAAGTTTCAAAATGCTGTCAATTTATACGCCCTTTACATGACTTTTTCTTTTTAAATCTGCCTCTTTATTTATTCTTATTTTCGCTCGGGCTTTTATTTACGCCGACCAGACTCGTTTTTCGGATTCACAATGGCAGACGAACCAATCTCCAGCTCCAATTCGATGGTGCAAGGCGGATTAGTTAGCGCACTTCAATCGTTATCGATACGAAAGAGTCAATATGCGGATTCATAATTGGGGTGTATCTCGACTTATAACAGGCACCAGGCACCATCTACACTTTTTATCACAGTAGTCACAATTGGCACAGCCGTCACACGCGACACCAAGCCACTACCCATTGCGCAGTCCTACGCGTACCTCCTGTGGCCCAATTGATATATTTAGATTGAGCCTCACTCGAATAAAAATCAATCATGGGCGAAACGGCGCGCGCACCTGAAAGCACGCTGCCGAATGGCACACAGCAACAGAATGGTGCATCAGGCGACCAGCCGCGGGGCACACCGGCCAGCCCATCAGCAGCCTCGCCGACCCCTGCGCTGGACCTCTATGCGCCCATCACATCGGATGTGATTCTCGAAGTCCGACGCGGCAAAATGAAAGCAATGGAGGGTCTCAAGGTCATGTCGGGCATTGACAAGGGTCTGTGTACGGACCGGGTCAAGGTGGACTCGATGGGCATCGTCGAAGAGTGAGTCGCGTCGCACCCTTTTTTGTCCCTTTTTGTCCTCTATTTTTATTTTTTGCCCTTTCTGACCGACAGCGAACATGATTACACATTCCATGGGGGCGTTGACAAGGCTGTTCACGGATGTAAGTCGCTCTTTCCTTTTGACCATTTGACACCATGGCGATTGAGGATGGCCGCCCATCGCACCTTCCAGTACTCCGACTGACCACCAGACTGCTCTTCGCACTATCCAACCTGGCAGCGGGAGTTCCCGTCGGCTGCCGACCGCTTCCGCCCCGGCGGCTTTGGCGAGAACCTTGTTTTCGCCCACCTCAATGAGCGCAATATCCACATTGGCGATGTTTTCGCCGTGGGGCCCAAGATTGGCGGCAGGACTCACACGGGCTTCTCCAACGAAGACCTGTCGGGCGACTGCCTCCTGCTGCAAGTCAGCCTGCCGCGACAGCCCTGCTTTAAACTCAACCACCGTTTTGGCCTGCGCAACTTTGCGCCCAACACGTGGAAGACAAGCCGCACCGGGTGGTACTACCGTGTGTTGAGACCAGGCACCGTGCAGGCTGGCGACGAGGTGCGGTTGGTACAGAGGCCGAACCCAGAATGGCCGCTGGAGAGGGTGCAAGAGTATCTGCACCGATCGCCCAACGAGATGGGAATGATTCGCGAGCTGGCGGCCATTGACGAGTTTGGCGCCGAGTGCAAGAACCAGTTCAAGAGCCGCCTGGCCAAGTTCGAGGCGCAGGAACGCAAAAAGGCACGGCTGGCCGACGGCGCCGGCAAACAGGAAGAGAAATGGCAGGCGTTTCGAGTCGTGGAACGGACGCGGCAGACGCCTCGTATCACATCGTTTGTTTTCGAGGCTGTGGATCCGCCCAAGCCCGACGCTGACCCGGATGATGACGAGCTGAATCCCGGCTCGCACGTCAGGCTTCGGCTGGGTGGAGTAGCTGAGGGAGAAAAGAAAGAAGGCGGCAAAGACACTGGAATCGTCCGTTCCTATTCAATTGTCAAGGGAAATAAGCGCCGCTTTGAGCTCGGCATCGCCTATGACCCAGCCACTTCACGCGGCGGCTCCCGTTTCCTGCACGAGTCGGTCTCTGTTGGCAGTATTGTCCATGCCAGCGCGTTTGCCGCCGGTGTTCCCATTGTATCGGCCGCCAGCCACCACGTCTATGTGGCCGGCGGTGTTGGCATCACTGCATTTTTGGCCCACCTCGAGGCCCTGACGTCCATCAACTACAGCTGTGTGCTGCACTATGCCGTACGCAGTGCTGAGGAGGTGGCTTTTGCGGAGCGCCTCAAAGCCCTCGGTCCAGACGTGGTCATTATCTATGATGCCACAAAGGGCCAGCGTATGGACATTGGCAAAATCGTGCAGGGCATGCAGTGGAACGCTCGGATCAGTTTCTGTGGTCCGACACGCTTGATGGACGCGGCCCTCGAGGCCACACGCGCGTCGACTCTAGGCGACAGTGATGTGCACTTCGAGGCCTTTTCGGCCGACACGACGGGCGATCCGTTTGACGTTGTAGTGAGGCAGGAGGCAGACCAGGAAACTGCAAAAGAGAAGACTTTGCGAGTCGATGAAGAGGAGACACTGCTGGACGTTCTGCAACGCGAGTTCGGTATGGACGCCGTGGCTTCGTCGTGCGAAGTCGGAAACTGTGCCACGTGCAAGGTCACAGTTCGTGCAGGCCGCATCGACCATCGCGGCACAGCATTGACGGAGGAAGAAAAGGCCGCTGGAGACTGCATGTTGGCCTGTGTCAGTCGTGGCATTGGTCGCATCGAGATTGAAATTTGAATACACGGAGCACACTAAATGTCAAGAATATATGATTATGATTTAGATTAAGTAACAATATACAATGTGGTGTCTATGATATATGGCAGTTGCATTTGTACATCGTGAAGATGGTCCAGGGTACGACAAAGGACGGATAAAAGAGGAGGTGGTATTCTATTCGTGAATATGCACATTTGTGCTCACATTTCGTGTTTTCGTTTGCTTGTCCTTTTCTGGTTGTCGGTTCTCATATTCGTGGCAATTGCCAGAATTAATTGTGCTGACAAAACGAGGCGAGCAATTGGGGTTGGTCGGGCGTTTTGAGTTGCATCCGCATCCTCATCCGTACCCGAAGTCTGTATCCGTCCCTCCTCAGTCTCGTCACGTCACGCCTTGGCCCGTCACACCTCACACCGGTGGAGGTACCGGTGTGTAAACATGAGACACCGATAGTGCTAATGTCGGAGTTGTCATCGTCTGCATTGATGCCCAATGCGACAGGTACAAGCTGTGCCGGTTGCACAGCAGCACACGACCGCTCTCAAAGCTCTCACTTCTCAGGCGTCGTGACAGTCTATGTGCTCTTTGTGGTATCCGGAATGGCGGTCACAGCCTGGCCAGCGGCATTGTCAGCCTCTGCACCAGTCTCGGCACCAGGACCAACTGGTGTCTTCTCAGACACACCCGGTGCTGTCGACTCTGCCGCCAGAACACCGCCCATGACATTATCATACTTGGGCTTGGCCGGCGGGCCAACACGGAACTCGCCCACACCGTAGGCGACGCCCAGAACACCGACGCCGCACCAAACGGAGATGACCCAAGCCATTGTGGCCCAGCCAAATTTGTCGTGGATATAGCCGGCCAACAGACTGCCGCCAGCACTACCAAGGGCGAAAGCCGTGTTGAAGAGGCCATAACCAATGCCGTAGACGCCACGACTACCCCAAACGCCCGGATTGCGCTCTTCCTCGGCCTCGATGGTAAAGCTGACCTCGGCCATGAGCGGCACGTTGGAAAAGGTGAGTGCGACGCCGAGAAGTGATAGCAGCGCGCCGAGAAGAATCTTTTGGTGGTAGGAGTTGTGGTCGACAAAACGGAGGCAAACAAGCAGCGGAACGAGGGCAATGAAACCTATAAGCGACAGCCACTTGGCGCCCCAGCGGTCGGCGAGCAGGCCAACAGGTGGCGAAAGGACAAGAGGCGGGATGAAGACCGCGAAGAAGATGAGGCCCGCGGCAGTCGACGACCAGTTGAATGTTTCCTGCACAAACAGTGGAAGCACAGTGTCGAACGCCGTCATGATACCGGCGTCGATGAGGATACCGAGCAGCGCAAACAATAGTCGGCGTGAACGCAGGAGGATGCAGATACGCTGCCATGTGCTCTTCTCGGGGGGTGTTGAGGGAAGAGGCTCGGCCTCGAAGCGGCTCGAAGTCGGTGCAATTGTGCGGCTTGTAGTGGCTGCAACCGCCGAGCTTTCGCCGGCGGCCGCTTCTTCGTCGGTCGGCTGGGTGGTTGTCGGCACATCCATCTCAGGATTGGTGCATTGTTCGACCTTGATCCACTTAAGCGCAACTTTCTTCTCAATCAGCAGGAGCCGCAAAAGAATGTCAAGCACAATCAGACCAAAGGCAACATAGTAGACGGCGTAGTAGCCAGATCCAGCGTAAACGGCACCGCCGATCAGCGGCGAAAACAGCAGGCCGCCCGACAATGAAATGGCAACATAGCCCATGGCCAAGCCGATACGCCGGCCCATGGTGTCGGCCAACAGCGCAAGGCCCACGCTCCACACAACGGCTGCACTAAAACCCTGTAGGATACGGCCAACAATGAACACGGCGATGCTGCGGCCAACGCACAGCAGCACAGTCGATGCGCCGAGCGCAATAAGACCTAGCAGCAGCGGCCAGCGGCGCGACGAGGTGTGGTCGGCATAGGTACCAGCAATGGGACTGCCAACAAATAGGGCAAGGCCGTAGGTGGCGACTAGAATCGTGGTCCAGCGCTGCAGCTGGTCGTGCGGGATGCCGGCGCGCTCGGTCAGCGCATAGGGCATGACGGGGACAATAAGGCCATAGAGGAAAATGTCGGTGAAGATGGCAAAGCAGACGCTGCCGACGATGAAGGACGTCGACGAGCGCCAGCGGAGGCCAAATGGCGGTTTGCCGGGCAAGGACGGCTCGTCAGCCGAGGCTGACCGCTGCCAGGGGAGGTATCGACGGAGAGAAGACATGTTTGCCGCCGTTGATGTTCGTCGCTCGAACGGAGCAATTCGAGACAAGGTGACGTACGAAAAGGGGGGAAAGGGGCCTCAATGGGCGTTCAAGGTACTGACAGGTTGTCAAGGAGGGTAGACATACTGCATCTCGAGAGATCGATGAAGCCGAAAAAGGGACAGCAAGGTTCAGATATAAGGCGAAATTGTCTTTATATGAGAGAGGAGAGAGAAAACCGCAAAAGACTGAAGGTAAATTTGGTCAAGACGTTGCAAAGAGGTCAATGCTGGCGTGAAGAGTGACTGGGGCCGCCCAGCTATCGGAGGGCTCGTAAAGGCAAAATGTAACTGGGTAGCTTGCCAAGACAGGCACAAAGTCGAAAAAGGCTTTGTTTGGTGATCCAGTAGTCCATTAGTCGAGGAGTCGACGCCAACATGAGTCAAAAGAAACGCTCGTTTGGTCGCAGGTTGGCACTTTTGTCGTTTTGGCATGGAGTTGTAAGGCTAGAAACGGCTCCCTAGAAAGTGAAAACAGGGGGGGGATTGAAGAAAAGAACGGCCAGAAAACCCTCCGAAGAATCATAATCCCCGCGGCGATTGCGATGCAACTTTTGCTGAGATTTGCAGATTTGCCCGTGTTTCTGGGTCCTGCCGAGCGTAAGTAGGAAAGGTTAGCCGTTTTTGGTAGGAAAAACCGACTCCCTCTGACAGTGCCGATGCCAGACTGCATCTTCTCGCTAGGCATTGAGTCACGCTATGGCGGCCGCGTTATGGCAGTCAGTGTTTGTCAACTAGTGTTTGTCAGCTTTTTCCGCGACTGAATCAATGAGTTTGACGTTTCTTCCTGATTGGGTTCTTCGGGGTTTGATCTATCTCCTCGGATCCCAAAGAAGATGCAACGATGTCGGGAGCCATATTGCAGGTTGTGTGAGGTCAGTGCGTGGTGGATGTCGGGTGCAGGTTGGTAGGTCAAGCCAAATAGATATTAAAAGAGAGGAGGGAGAACGTGAAGCAATACGATTCAGGGGGTCGCGATGTTATGTTTACGAATCCTATGATCGACGAACGGCAAGAGGTAAGTTGTCTTGTCGTCGATCGCACCTCCCCTTGTGAAACAGCACGTTGTGTTCGTCCACGTTGTGTGCGTCTCAGTGTCCATCGTTCTTTCCTCCACGCCTGGATTCTCTGGGGTAGCGTAGCCGCATCTGAAAGAAAATGCAAAGTGCTAGGCGTCTTTGGCACGTGCCATTGGCCAGCGCCAGCATAGTCCCACTAAAAAGTCTATCTTATCGTCGAAAAAGTATGGCAGAAAAACGTTGCACCAAAAAGCTTCAGCCTTTTCAGACTCGAAACTTTTTGCTCCCGCTTCACGTTGATTGACTCGACACTCCCCTCACACCTCACACACACCCACAATGGCGTCAATACCAAAAACACTCGGCGAATACGCCGTCCTGCCTGTCCAGCTGCCGCAGCTGCCGTCGCTTGCCCACCTCCCACCAGCCACCCATTTCCTCTATGTCCGGCGAAATGCGCCCAAGATTGCAACAGCCAACGACGAGCGCAGCCTGTTCCTGGCTAACGTGCCCGTGGACGGCACAGAAGAGCACTTCCGGGCGCTGTTTGCATCTTTAGTTGGCCCCGGCCGCTTCGAGTCGATCTCATTCGAGGAGGAGCGGAGGCGAGCTGCCAAGGTGAAGCCCGACAACGATAGTGACGACAATGACGACGACGACGACGACGATAGCGACGGCTCCGAATCGGACTTTGAAGACTTTGACGCGATTCTGCCTCGGCAAGCGGCCAGCTTGGCTGATCTTCAGTCGCGGAAACGGAAGCGGGAAGGCGGCCACAAGAGCCGTGACAAAGACGACAGTAGCAAAGCGGCGGCCAAGCAGCTGAAGCAACAGGCTACTCTGCCAACGACCTGGCCGCGGTCTTTGCACCGCAGCGGAAGCACAGCCGTTGCCCTCTTTGTGGACGCTAAGAGTGTGGACATTGTCCTGAAGGCAGTCGCGAAACTCCACAAGACCGCACAATACCCAGAATGGCCGACTCTCGAGGGTTCCTCCTCCTCTTCTTTGGGTGCACCATGGCTCGCCGGCCACAACCGTCTGGCCTACCCGAACCGCGAGTCTCTGCGCGAGTCAGTCGACGCCTTCTTTGCCCTCTTCAACCAGCAAGAAGCCGCCGCTGCGGAGCTGGCACGCCGTCTACGCAACGTGCCCGACGAGGACGGTTTCGTGACGGTGACACGCGGCACGACGGGCGGTGGTGGCCGCGGTGCACCCGCCAGACAAAAAGAGGCGGCAGCGGCCAAGGCCAAGCAGCAGGCCAAGGCGGAAAAGCAGCGCCAGGACATGACCAACTTCTACCGGTTCCAGCTGCGCGAGCGCAAGAAGGAGGAGCAGATGGAGCTTCAGCGCAAGTTCCAGGAGAACCACAAGCGGATAACAGCGATGAAGGAGAAGCGCGGCAAGTTCAAGCCAGAGGCGTGAGAGGCGCGAGAGTGACAAGAATGGTTATATGGTGAGTTCTTGTTCCCTCTCTTTTCTTATAGAATTACACGATACACCAATTTCACCCCTCCCTTCCCTACGCTATATGATGACGCCGCGGGGCCAGCGAAGCACTGGCTGTGCATGAGGACGGGCATTTTGCAGTTTGCAGGTGCTCGAGTGCGCAGCAGGTGACTGCCGAAAACATCCGCGTTATAATACAATCTTCTCAAATAGTCTGAAAAGGCGTGTTTCCATTTCATTATTCTTGTCCATCGCCATACTTCCACTCATATTGGCTCAGTGCTAATATATTTACAGTGCATCAAAACACACAGACAGCAATATCGAGTCGCGGGAAAATGGAAAGTCTCACAGACGGTGGCCCAGAACCATGGACGAAAAGCTTAAATGCTGTCTCGAGGAAGGCGGCTCAGCCAGACAGTGGGCACAACGGCACAACAATTCGGCCTTGTCTAGGACTGACGCGTCTATTGCTTCTGTTATTGTGTCGGTGGCGGTGTTGTTGGTGATGGGATGGCAAGGGAGAAAGATGAAAGACAAACAGACAATGGCAGTGACAGCGCACATCGCATGTTAGCGGACGTTTAACTTGCATTAGGCCCGCTAGCTGCCGTGTCTTATGTGGCAGCCGCTACCGACAGAATGAACGTTTTTTTTGAGCATTTTCACGGATGTGCAAGAAAGGATAGACAGGGACGCCCTTTGCTAGTTGCCATCCATGGCCCGTGTACAAAACATTAAATCATGAAATAATGCATAAATGTTTAGATGGCAAATTTGCAGGCATGTGGCGATTGAATGAGAAAATGTGATGAGAAAAGAATACAAATTACATGGAGGTAAACAATGTTCTGGGGGTGAGAGCCAGCGTCGCACGTGACGTGTCCAAGGCGCTGGCACGCGGTGGGCCTTCCCGAGTTTCCACGGCAACGTTAGCGCTGGGCAGAGGCTACAAACGAAACAAAACACGCAACCGCGGACGAACCACGGTTTGACACCTTCCCGATCCTAGCTCGGGTGTTTATGATGCAAGGGTGGGAAGGAGCGACACGGAAACAGACGAAAATAAGCAAGAGCAAAATAAGCTCCCTGCAGAAATAAGAAACTCCAAATAAAAAAAAGAAGTCAAGAAAGAGGGGAAACTCGACCAGGCACGGCACGTTTGCATTCAAAGTTGACGTTCACCACACACACCAACGGCTTCACACCACACATCTGCGTACTCGACTTGTACCTGTACTCAGTGCCTGTTGACGAATTGTATTTTGTTCCTGCATCTCTGCAATCTTTCGAAACGGCTCCGACACGGATCTTGTTTCGTTTTCGTTTTCATTTTCGTCTCTTGTTTTCTTTTCGTCCCTTCGATACCCTGCTGCGACCACCTCTCATGCATCCGATCTCTCCCTCGACTTTACCATGACCGACCTCTCGAACTTACGGACAGCCTCGCTGTACATCAACAACCAGCTGCTCTCGCGCGGTTTGCTGCGCGACGGCCGAGCAATTGACTTTGCAGATCCGTCAGGACGAGAAAGCAAAGAAAGCAAAAAGAAGAAGGACGGCGACGATGATGAGGCCAAGACTGAAGACAAGGCCGTCGACAAGATGGCCGACACCATGTCGCGCGTCATCAGTGTTATCAACGACCTGATTCTACGGAGAGATGTAAGTGCCATTTTTGTTTCAAGACCCGTCTAATTGTTCTCCCACTAACGACCCAGCGCGACGCTGAACACCGCGAATCCCTCTCGACGGCATTGCGCACCGTCCGCGCCGAATCGCTCCGCCAAGCCAACGACCTCTCGCGCGCCATTGAACGCCATGCCGAAGCGCAACGCCGCGCTGATCTGGGTGAAGCCGCCGAGGCGAGTCTGCGGGCCCAGCTGGCGGCCGCCGACGCGACCAACAAGAAACTGAGGGAGGAGGCGGCGCGGATGCGGCAGCAGGTGGCGCAGACGCGCGCATCGTGTGCCAACGAGGTGCGGAAGCGCGACCGGCAGATTGATGGGCTCAAGAAGGCCGTCACGGACGCGGGACGGGCGCGAGGCGAGCGCCGGAGTCCAGCCATTACGACAATCACCATTAGCGGTGGAGATTCGACAAGTACGCAGGCACAAACACCTCGATCGGCCATAAGCTCTGCCCAGTCGACACCCAACGCAAATGCGGCCGCCGACGCGACAACGACCTCCGAGTACAACCTGCGCAGCGAGACGAATGCTTTCCTGGCCGACCTGGCCCGCGGCCTCAGCAGCGACAACGAGATGCTTCTGGATCTGGTGCGCCACACGAGCCGGCGCTTGCAAGCGATGAGCGGCTATGTCGCTGAAGAAGACGCATCCGAGATGACGACTACTGGCATGGTAGACTGTGGTGCACTTGCGGCAGAAATGGAGGCTGTTCTCGAGCACCTGCGGACAATCCTGACAAACCCGTCATTCGTGCCGATCGAGGAGGTCGTGCAACGCGAGTCCGAGATTGGCCGGCTGCGTGACGGCTGGGAGAAGATGGAAGGCCGCTGGAAGGAGGCAGTGCATTTGTTGGACGGCTGGCGGAAGCGCATGGCTGTCAGTGGACGGCCGGTCAACATGGAGGAAATTAAGATGGGCCTGCGTCTGAGTCCAGTGCGTGTGCGTAACGTCGCCGAGACGTCGCTGGGTCTCGATCTGCGCCTGCCGCCTTTGCAAGAGGGCCTAGATGCGGTCCACGAGGAAGAGGAGGAAGACGACGAGGCTGGAGAGAGAAACGACTCCAACGACAGCGAAGACGACGATGACGACGCACAAAACTGGCCGCCATTGGGCCGCACACCCAGCCCGGCCGAAACGCTACATCTTGTTCCCGCCCCTGCCCCAGGCACTCTCGACTATCCCCCCGGACACGAAGGCATCAGCGACAGCGAGTCGGATGCCAGCAGCACCTTTGCGGACGATGTCGACGACGAGTGTGATTTCGAAGATGACGGACCTAATGTGCAGATCATCGAACAGTCCATTATGGTGCCGTCACTTGAGGAGGCATCGCCAGCTGTGTTTTCGCGATCAACTCCCTCGCCTTCACCGCCGCCGCCCGAAAAGCCAGTCCTGTCCAAGGTGACCACTGCGGCCATCAAGGAGCAGGAGAAGGCAGATGTCAAGGCCAAGGACGTGAAGGAAAGAAAAGGAGCAGAAAAGCAAAAGGCAGCCGAGACCAAGGCAGGACAACAGGGTCTGCGGCCATCACACACTGCGGGAAACCGCCAGGGTACAAAAGCGACGTCTGCGTCTGATGCTAAGAAAGAGACAAAAACGGCAGCTGCACCAGCAGCCACCACAGCTACCACATCTGCCACAACAACCGCTGTTACTCGCGGCAGACGGCGACCGGGCGAGGTGGAAGAGACGGCCAGGGACCGCAGGCAATTGCGCATTGCAGCGGCTACTGCAGCAGCTCAAGCAGACAAACCGACAGCCAAGCCTGCAGCGCCAAGAGTTGTGGCCTCTTCTACAACGACGACGACGACCGGCCTCACTAGAGCCAATTCTGGACGGGTCGCTGGTGGCCGTCCTATGCCCACAAGGCCGGGCCATGCCGGTGCCAAACCAGTAACGTCTACTGCTCGTCCAGTGGCTGCACTCTCGCAGGAGGATAAGCGGCCCACGTCGGCAGCTTCTCAGGCGTCAGACGCGTCGTCAGCTGCTGCATCAGACGATAGTGTGGCCCTTGTCCCGACCGCCACAGCCACAACATCACGGCCGGTCTCTTCACTAGCAGCCCGCAAATTGGTGACTGCCTCTTCTGCCTCTTCGGCAGCACCAACGACTGCCCGTTCGCGACTCGACCGTGTGCAGAACAGATCTGCCGGTGACGACAAGACGACATCAGTGGCCTCGTCCTCTTCTTCGTCTGAACAGATGCCGCCACCGCCTGCTCCAGTTTCGACGGCAGCAGCTGCCAACCGTGCTCGCAGCCGCTCGCCGATCAAGATGGCCTCTGCGGGTTCGGGCGCTTCTGCGGGGCCTTCAGCCGCAGCAGGCACCTCGGGTGGCAGCTCTGGCACTGGAGTTGCAGGCAGCGGCGTCACGTCTCGCCTGCCTCTGCCGACCAGCGCCAATGTGCCGCCGCCCGCCAGCCCGGCCCTCAACATGGCCACGATTGCGGCCAAGCTGGCGGCGTCGGAGCGGGAAGCCGATGCAGCCCGTGTGCGTGCCAAGCTCAAGGCGGCGAGAAGTGGCCTGGCTGGAGCCAAGGCAAAGGCTGTCCCGGTTGTAGAGGCAGCTCCTCCCGCCGCCACTGAGACAGAAGCCTCTGTCGACCCAGTCAAGAAGACGGTCCCCGAAACCGAAGCTGACCCTCTCTCGACATCCGTCAACTCGAATGGTGAACCGGCCCAGCAGCCACTTCGCAAGAAGCGGGACCCCAATGCCAAAGACCAGCGGCGGGCGAGCAAGGCGGCGTCGCGGCGGAGAAGCACCCTCAATCCGTGGGAGCTCAAGAGCTTGATGACTGGCAGTGTAGAGGGCGCAGTCCCAGTTCCAGATACAGAAGGTGCAGCAGCAGTTGAGGCTTCCTCGTGAGGAAGACTTCAAGGACATAAGTGTTGATAATTTACAAGGCATAAAAGGATGACGGTGTGGGCGGCGTTTTTTGTATTTTCCGTTCTTTTTTTCGTTTTTCTTTCGAACCTGTCTTGGACCCTTTTGCTTTTTCTTGGATTATTGGCCATCATTTGGCCTTCAATTTCCTCGTTTTCTTTCATTTTCTTCTCCCATGGCCCCCTCATGTCGAGGTCGGCTCTACATTTTGATGATGACGGCTGGTTTTCACGAATTTGATGAAGTTCCTTTTCTCGGTCACCAAAATGTCCCAGTATTGACATGAACCGTTGTGACATAAATCATAATGCATTGTTCGATTGAGTTATCGTCGTTTCTCATCACTCTCGTAAATCGTTCATCCCACCATCTTTCCGTTCCTCTTCCTCCTCCTCCCGATCTGGCCATGGAAAGACGGGCGGCCGGTGGTCAAAGTGGCCCTGCGGAATACGGATCGGATGACTGCCCAGCAGCTTTTTCGACCGCTCGAGCATGGACCCGTGCAGCATGCCCTGGTAAATTGTGCGCAGTTTGAGGTGCTGGCTGATATCAGAGTCCTCGCCCTCTTCTGCCGACTTTCTTGCATCTGCTTCGGCCTGTCGCAGGCTCTGTTCCACGAGCGCCAGCACGAACCGTCCGCCTTCGCCGCCGTCGTTTGTCCAGACTGCATGTCGCCAAGCTGGGTAGACAGAGATGGTCTCGGCGTTGCGGAACTGGGCGAGCCAGTCAAGGACAATGCGGTCGCGGATCAGGGCATCAGACCCAATCGACGGCATGCTCCAGTTGAAGTCGTACAGGCCGATCGTCTTCATTCGTTCGGGGAAAGGGATCCGCATATGGGGCAGTCGGCCGTGCAAAAAGTCGGTGCCAATGTCGCGAGCATTGATTTCGAGGTGGGCAAGACGGCCGGCTGGGCGACACAGGCTGGGTTCGATCAACTGGAAAATATGCGGAGGAATGGTGACGGGGCTGGTGCAGCGGAACGACTCGAGGTGCTCCAAAGGACGGAACTCGCCGGGATTGAGAGGAGCCGGAATTCGCGGGTCGTAGTGCCTGCCAAAGAGGATGCGGTGGGCAAGGCCCTCCATGCTGGTCAAGATATCGAGGCATCGAAGCCCAGAAGGCAGCGGCGGGAACACAAAGAGTCCTCCATAGCCCACAGGACCACCAAACGACTTCTGGATGGTGCACTTGGGGCCGACAACCAACGTATGCAGGTGCTCAAAACATTTCCCCAGCTGCGATACTGCCTCGTCGTCGCTCTCGTCGCCGATTTCGGGAGACGTGAAGAACTTGATGTCATCGAGGAACAACTGCTCAAGCTGCGTTGATGCCATAAGAACGGTGGCCATAAAATCGAATCCGGGTTTCCCGAGTCCCCAATGGTTGTTGGTCATCTTGAGGCACCGCAAACGAGGAAGCCGGTATGAGAAGGGATGACCCCAGAAGTGGCCGTTCAGCTCCAGGTACTCCAACGATTGGCTGGCCCATGCAATGAGACATTCCGCCGCAGTTTGGAGCTCATAGTTTTCCAGGCCGTGGAGGACCAGGCGCCGGCACTTGGACACGGCTGGAAGCGGGGGGAGAGGCGGTTGTCCAAGGCGGGCCTCGATTATCGTCGTTGTTGATGTTCTTGTTGCGCCCATCTTTGTCTTTGTCGACTCCGACGTTTTCACAGAAGCCGAAGGGACGAGCGCTTTGCCCCCTGTAGGGCGGTTGTATGACCACATTTTCAGCTCCAGGCTCTCTGCATCTTTAAAGTGGCTCAACGCCAGCGTCACAAACTTTGCCGCCTGCAAGTCATCTCGTCCGTTTGGGTACATGATGCCGAGGTGGTCCGTCTTGAGGTCCGGCATTTGGCGCAACAGGCTCTGCAGGCCTTTGATGGGAGCCTCTTTTGGCCCTTTGAAAACGATCTGTGATGGCCGAAGACGCACCCGTTTGAGAACAAGCGCCCATTTCTTGGAGACTCGACGGCACTTCAGAATCTCTGACAGAGACAGGTGCTGAAAGATGTTCTCGACTGTCTCCACCGGCAGCTCTGGTAGGTAGTCATCGTGGCTGTACTGGCGGCAGCAACGGGCAAGCACGTGGGCCAGGCTGCCGTCGGCGTCGCCGTGGTTCCTCACATTGTGCAGTCCGTGGGTGTAAAGACAGCGGGCCGCAAACCGCGCCTGTTCGCGCTCTCTCTGTACATCCGCCTTGAGACGGCCGTCTTTCTTCTTGGCAGCCGTGGTCGCAAGTACTGTCTTGGCCACATGCAGGTATCCCTCGGCGTTTTGCGGTGCCAGATCCATGTACCACTGTCCGATGCGGCTCACGTCGTTGTGGCGGCTCAGCTTGCCAGCTACGGCTGCAAGTCGGTCCAGAGCTGCCAGATGGTCGGGTTCTGTGCAGCGAATCCGCCCCGAGCCGCAAGTGCACGCCGGGTTGTTTGTCGCTAGATTGTAGACGGAAGACAGGTCCAGTTCGGTGATTGGAAAGGGGCCATCGTCGTTTTTGGCCGCAGCAGTAGGTTCACCGGACCCAATTCCAAACCCAGTCGATATCGTCTGTGGTTTCCGCTTCTGGGCTGCTTCCACAAAATCCCGGCAGGAACACTGGCCGACTGGGTCGATGGCTTCGAGTGGCACGCCGGCGTCCTTGAACTGGCTGCGTAGCTGTGCATGGCAGACACAAGCAATGAGGGCCCGCAGCAGCAAGTTGTAGGCGTCGTCGAGCCGGCCCTTTTCTTGCAGCTGGGCGGCCTTTTCGAGGATCAAACGCGTCCTTGTCGGGCCGGCTACAGCCTTACCCTGTCCGGACATGGCCGCCCGAAATGAGAGCATCGGAGCCGCGGGCAGTGCGTTGGGAGTCAGTGTTGCTATCGTCGTTGTCGTCGTTGTTGTGACCGCCGCCGCCTTCTTTGTTGTCGTTTCTGCCATCGCCGCCATCGTCGTGGTCTCTTTGGCTAGACTAGCACCTCGTGGCCGAGGCCGTTTCGCGTCGTCGGCCGAGGCCGACCGGCTGCCACTGCCACTCCCACTCCCAGTACTTCTGCCGCTGCCGCCGCCAATGGCTTGCACTGATGTCGTCGCCTTTCGCTTGTTTCTTGCCTTTGGCGCCAACGCCGCCGCAAGAAACGCGTCCATGGCGATGTTGACGCGTAAATAGCGTGAAGATAGGCTGCAGACGCGTTGGTGAAAGGTCGCCAATCTTGCAAGAGCGTCTGCCGTGTGTCGCGCTATGTTATTCCGTCAATGGCCAAATTGATGGATGAGGCCGTCTTTCTTGTTTCTTCCTCAGGTCCTTGCCCTCAGGAAATTGTTATTTTGCTGTGTTTTGGAGGAAGGGGCGGTTCATAAACTTGCAATTGGGAAAGTGCTGGGAGGCAAGGGTTAATGCATCACACACCCCTGTAAAGGCGGGGCAGCATGCTAAACGGAAGTTACACGAAGCACCACAAGGCTGAGAGGCAAGTACGATCAACAACATGTCATATATTGTAGATAATTCTCACATTTTATCAAAATGAGGCGTAATTTTCGTCGTCAAAAGTATATTGGGATTGGGAAAATTGCGGCAGAGAAGAAAGGTAAACTGTGCACATGCAAAATAATTTGTTCCAATTGATACAAAACCACAATGTATTCTGTTCCATTCCCCAAATTATGTCGACCCATTCTCAGATAGAACACGAATGAATAACAGGCTTAGAAACGAGAACTATAAGTATTCGAGATCGACTCGCCGCTTTCTCAATATCACAATCGATAACCGTCCTCCACCCCCATTTCCCAAGTTCCTTCCATCTAAACCATCAACCTCGAACAATGACGATATGTTAGCGAGAGACGAACTCGAGAAATCCACATATGGAGAGACAGCACTTGGACTTACCAAGAGATCCTTGGGATGCCCAACATATCCGTATCCTCCTATCCTTCTCGTTCCTCCTCCCCTTTCCTTGAATGCGCTCGCTAAGGCTCGGCTTGGTAGCTCGTTAGAGCTCGACTTGAATACGCTCTCTAGGGTTCATCTTAGATGTGCTTTCTAGGGCTCGGCTTGTAAGAATGCTTGCAAAGCTCGGCTCGTGAAGGTTACTCATACAGCTCGGCTTGGAATTGCGGGTGCGCACAGGGTCGCCATGGAACTTTGTCGGTGCCTCAGTGCGGGAGTGGTTAACAAAAGAACTTTGTCCATGAAGAAATGAAGAGAAAATCAAAGAAACCGGACCGTCTGGTAACTTACCTAAAAAAAAAAAAAACCAGGCCAAGGGTGGGAGTGCAGAGTAGAAATTCTTGGCCCGGAAAAAAAAACAGGGAGGGGAGAAAAGAAGAAGAAGGAGGAGGAGAAGAAGAAGAGTAAAAATAATAAGAATAAGAATGAGGATAAAAATGATAAGAATAAGAAGAGTGAAAAATAAAAATAATAAGAATAAGAATGATGACAAAAATAATAAGACCAATAAGAGTAAATATTGAGAAGAAAAGAAGATTGGAGGCAGATTGGGTGGGTGCAGGGAATGGGCGCCTTCGCTGCCCCGTCTGGTGGTGGATATCGTGGTGGCCAGTATTGAGAAGCCCTGTCTCAATCTGGCTCGCAGGAACCATTCTGTCTCAGCCTTCCCCCCGCCTGCCGTCGCGAGATGGGCAGAAGTACAGCCTGCATTTGTCGAGGAGGTGCGAGGAAGCCCGAAGACCTCCCCGGCTCCCAACGTGGGGGCACACTAGGGTCCAGTCGCCCTCCCCCTACCTTCCATACCGGTCATGCCCCAGAACACAAGATGCATTCGGCAAAGAAGGTTTTTTGGATTTTTTCTGGTGTTTTTCCGTTTTTTGGAGTTTTTTTTGGATTTTTTTTGTTTTGGAAAATTTGTCGGGCGTTAGAGATGAGCCCCGCCGGGTTGTATGCCACAATGCCGAGCCAAAAATCGAAAGAGCCAGGGGCAAGATGTGAGATAGTCGAAGCGTGCAGAGAAAAGCCCAATGACGAGAGTGGTAGGTGGTGTGGGCGTGGTTCTCTTTGTAGATGTGAGTGTAGGCACGGGCATGGGCAAGTGGGTGGCATATAGCCGGCGTTGTTTGTCGAGATTTTCGAGATAGTCGACATGGGTTGAGAACTTGTTGAACGTCCGGATTCTCAGTTTTTTTGGGAGTTTTTCAGAAATTTTGTCGAGTGCGCACAATAAGCAGCAGCCCGAGCCAGCAATGTGAGCTGGAGTAGTGAGTCGGGCCGCTGCCGGAGATGATGGAAAGGTACACGAGCTGCCGGTTGCGGGGGCAGAAGCTGTTGGCCGAAGGGCAAACAGCCAGACGTAGAGAACAAGTGCCCTGAATGTGTAGGAAGAATGCAAAAACCAAAGGGTAAAGGGCAAAAGCCGTGCGTGCGCCGCGCGCACAATGAGCTGCCCGGAAGCCAGCGAGATTGGGCTGGGGTAGTGAATCGGGCAGCTGGTGAAGATGATGGAGAAAGATGCACGAGATGCCAGTTGCGAGGGCAAATGCTGCAGGCCAAACGGCCAGGAAGCCAAGAGAGGTGGAGAAAAAGAGCCCAGATGTGTTGGAAAGATGCAAAGGGCAAAAGGCAAAGATCGTGCGTGCGCGCGCGAAAGTAGGACGACCCGTCCGGCAGGCTGCAAAGAGGCTGGTCGGTCGAGGTTGTCCAAAGATGCTCCAGAGCTGGCTGCGTGGTGGAAAGAGAGAGCAGGACCAGCTGAACCGGATTGCACACCGAGAGCCAGATCACAAAGACCAGGCAGGGCGAGGACAAATTGCAGGTGCACGGAGCAGGATGCAAAATGCCGAGGTGGAGAGAGTGCCCAAAAGAAAGTTGGTTCTTGGTGGCGTGCAAACTGGTGAGCAGAAAAGGTGCTTCTTGCGCAAAGCAATCATCAGTCTGTCCAAGCAGGAGAAGTTGGGAAAAGTGTCTTGCTTGCCATCAGAGTCGAGCTGTCGGAAAATCAAAGACGGGCTCCAGAAAGCTGGTCTTGAGGTCCATTGCAGGCCGCTGGTGGTTGGCTGGTGGAGCAGACAAGCCGGTGGACAGACAATGCCAAAGATCAGAGACCAAAGGCCAGGAAGAAGAAAACAGATGAACACAGGCCGAAAGAGCTGCGTGTATCAGGCGAGGCTGTAATGATCAGAAGGGGACGGTCACAGGAAGGCTCGACAGCTGCTGCATGGACAGAGACCACAATGACCCGGCAAGGGCTCCGCAACAACCCGCACATCGAACCCGGCCTGAGAAAGAATGTCAAGACAGCTGTTGCTTGGACAGAGACCACATGACCTGGCAAGGGCTCTGCATTACCCACTCATCAAGACGATCCAATAGTACCCCAATCAAACCAGACAACGACGCGAAGAAAAACACAAAGAGCTCACGTGAGATAAGAAAAGTCGGCTGCTTGCGCAAAAGGCAGTCTGTTTATAGCCTGACGAGGGCTGGCGGGTTCCTATCGAAAGGTGCACGCGATCCGGCTGCGAGAACAGATGTTAGTAAATGTCTGGCAAATCAACAAGGCAAAAGGGATCTAGACAGCTGCAACTTACCACCAGTTTTGGTCCGCCTAAGATTCTCACAGCAAAAGCTCCGCCTCCGCCAGTGCCTCAACCAGCGTTTCTCGAATGAGAATGCTGTAGGCAGCAAAGTTGAGATTGCTTGTGATGTCACCTAGCCATTGTCTGGTGATTTCCCTCGACTCTGAGCGTGAGGGCACCCGGTCCGGAAAACCAGGTTGCCATCTGGCCTGATAGAAGTCCAAATCGGCACGAGCAGCAGTTTCCCACTGCTCTGCTTCGGACTCTTCCATGGCCCCTTCTCCAAACTGCAGAGTTGCACAAACTTCGTCAATGACTTCATGGACTTTGCTCCAGTATGTCGAGGCACAATCTTTGTCATTGGGCAGTGCCTCCGGGTCGTCGGCTCCAGTCTCGGAAGACGGATTGGACGGGATGGCCGCTGCCGCCGCACTTGCTGCTTCTGCAATACTCGAAGGCATTTCAGATGCAAACAATGCGATGTCGTCAGCATCGCTGTACGGCACGTCGTTCCCAGGAATGGTAGATGTCGCTGGGCTCTCGAGATCTGGAGCACCAGCTTCCTCCTCTTGGGATGTCGGTGGGGGAACAGGAGCTGCAGAAGCTGTCCCGCTCATCCCTCCGCTAGACCCTTCACCCACCACCAGAGATGGCGCCTGAAGCCTGTCAATGATCCGTGAAACACGAGACTTAGACAGAGGCTTGATTTTCCGGCCCGCCATGTGCGGTGCCGTACTCGGCGTGTCAGCCATCTTGGCTTTGTTGGAAGGCGTGTCGTGGTCCGTGGCCTTGCCTTTGCCCTTCTGCTCGCGAGTCGGACGAGCATTGGAGACGGCATCTCCCTGAGTGAACTCAGCCCGAACGGGCTCAGCCACAGCAGGATCTGCCTGTGGGTTCTCCATTGCTACGTCGGGACGACTGGCGGTCGAAGCAGACGGCTCTGGCTTGGGCGCTGGTTGGGGTTGGACCGACGACGGGTGGCATCCCGCCACATCCTCGACGACAGACGATAGTCCATCTGTCATTGACTTCTGCGTCGCAGAAACGGGGTCGAGAGATGGGCCGAGGGGAATTGAGGGAGAGGATGGCAAACGGGCGGCATCCTGCTCGAGCAGCTGGGGATCAATGACACCCAAAAATAGGGGATCGATCTCACCAGTTGCAGTCTGAGACTGCAGCTCGTTCGCAGGTGGAGCCGTTGCCTCCTGGCCGGCACTTGGAAATGTTTGCGCGGTGGCTGTGGTGGCATTACACAGGTCTGCCAGACCTGGTGCCTCAGCCGCTGAGCCGGGGTGTGCTGGTTGGGCATGGTCAACTGCGACAAAGTCAGCAGCGCCATTCGACTGCTGAGCACCAAAGGGCTGCTCAAAAGCCTCGCCAACCACGGGAGAGAAGCTAGCAGCTTCTTCAGCCGCGTGCGGTTCAGAGAACGACACGTTGGCGTCAGAAGCGTCCAGTCCCGTCCCTGGCACTGATTGGGCCCACTGGTCATGGTTGTCGCTGCCGCTCGGGGGCGGAGTGACACCAGTCGTAACCGGCGAAATATCACAAGGCGCGGTACCCAAGAGGATGTCGAACTGGACCTTGTCCCATCTAGGATTCTTGCTCATTTCTTCCCAATCGCCTATGGGGGCAAGGCTAGGACTAGGGAGCAGGTTCTCAAACTTCGCTGCTGGGGGCATCGAACCAGTTCCAGTGCCAGCCATATTGAGATCGCTCTCTCCATGGTCGGCACCGAGATGGGCCTCTGCGTCAGGCTGCGATGCGGTCTGATGGGGGGACGAGGTATCCTGGAACCCAGGAGCCGGGGTGGCCATCGGCTCACTGGGCGATTCCCCTGTCTCTGTTGCTGCCTCGGATGTGGCAATGTCCATATCAGGATCAAAGTACATAAACTCCGACGGACCAAGGTCAGCGTCAGGAGTGGCCCTGGCCCCAAGATCGGGCGAAGGCGGGAGGTGCACGTTGGCGGGCGAGACGGGGTAATCCGACATCATTTCTTCTGGGGTATAACTATGAGAATGCCCAGCAATGGGGTCTGTGGCAGCAGAAGTAGCATGTGACTCCTCAGCCGAAGCTGTCTCGACCTTGACAGGACGTTTGACAGGAACCCGGATCCGGTGGATCCTGCGGTTGCTCTTCGGGGCAGGGCGACCTCTGCGAGAGCTGCACTGATGCGCATCTCTCCGAGGACCGGGCTGCAGGAAACGAGAAGGCCACTTGCCGGCTTCGTAGGGCTGCGGGCACCGCTCAGCAAACTCGGGTCCCGGGGTTGTCATCTCCACTTCCTGGTCTAGGACCATGGCAGTGTCAGAACATCCTTGCGCCGCAGATGTGGCAAAAGAAACAGACCACGGCTGCGGCTGCATAATCTCTTGTCCAAAGACCTGTGACTGCTCGGAAGCCTGGGACAGCCCAATGGGGGCCACGAGGGCATGCGATGTCTCCACGGCGCTGGCGGTCTCCTGCTCTTGGGCGACCTCCCTGGGCGACGAAGTGGTTGGAACCAACGACGATGCCACTGGAGAAGGCGGACGCTTGGGAGCGGAAATGCAGAGGGCTGAAAATGCCTCTGACAGCGCGGGGGAAACGGGGAGCGGTAGCCGACCACCAAGGTCCAAGCCGGTATATTCCGGGCTTGCGACCTCCTCCACCTCGATCGGGTTCTCGGCGGGGGTTGCTGGGTCTTGAATGGCAGATGCCACAGCGCCGGTCTTGCCCTCCTGATCGCTTGCGCAATCTTCGCTGGAGGGGACGTCAGTGCTGCCATCATGGGCGGCATCAGACTCCAAAACTGGGCTGGGCTGATCTGGGGACGCTGCAGGGCCGTTGTCGTCGCTGGTCCCGGTTGTGACGGGGCTAAACGCTCTGCCTAGATCGACATGGTGCTGCTACCACCAGTCGTCTGACGAGACGCTTTCCTTACCAGGAGACAGGTCAGAACGGTCGTAGCCGTGCGGGGTCCGGGTCAATGATGACCGTGTGACAACAATGCGGCGGTCCGGGTTGCCGATAAATGCGAGCTGCGCGCCTCCCTTGGTCAACGTGTCGGCAGGTCCTGTCGTGATCCGGCCAGTAAACCGGACGTCGGTGGGGTCCATGTGCGGCGGGCGTTGGAAGAACGGGGGCGGGGCAGGCGGCGGCGGGCAACTTGGCCAACGCGGCGGGCATTGTGTCGAGGTGATCTCGAACTTGTCAAAATTCTCGACGATGGGTGCACTTGGGTCTTGCTCCTTCTGTCGGCGATATTCATCGTACGATTTGGAGACGCGAGAATAGCGTTCAAACGTCCAAGCGATTGCGTGTCCACGCAGATCATAAGGCTGACCGGCGTTAGCAGCGGCAATAACCATCTGAGAAAGTTGTCCGAAGCGTTCCAACTTGGCTTTGAGCTCAGACTCGTTCAGCGCAAGACACTCCAATGCGTTATGAGTGCAATCTAGGATCACACCAAGCGCGTTGAAAGCATCCAACGTGTCCAAGTCCGAGTCCAGCAGTGGCTTTGGAAGACCAGAGCCGAGCTGCGGGGAAAGAAGACGCCGAAGTTGGTATAGCACAGTCTTGATTTCAATCTGTTCATGGCTGATTCTGCGCGGAAGCGAGTCAAACTCAGCCAAACGAAGAAAGCGTGTAGCGCCAGGGCGGAACACATTGAACCAGATATCATCCAAGACGCTCTTGGCTCTCAGGACGAGAGCTTCGATTCGGAAATCAGTCGAGACCAAATCCTGCTGAACACGCTCGATCTCAGCAATCAGGGAGTCATTGACACGGCGCTGGGCGGCATGGCTGGCCTCCTTCTCCTCACGCTGCTAGCGGAGAGTCAGGAAGACGGCCAACCACAGAAGACCAACACATCCAACCACAGACAAGACAATGCGGGAGCTGGAGAGTTTGCACCCACCATCCACAATCATCTGCAGTGTGCGGAAGAACATGTCGTCACAGCGAGCAACAAAGGCGAAGAAATGGCCGATGAAGCGGAAGACTGTCAAGAATCCACTGTCTGGATCCAGAGAGCTGTAGAGCAAGTCGGTGGCATAATCTGCTAGGAGTTTCTTGTCTGCTTCAATCTGGTTGTAGAAATCGATAGCCAAAAGGCCACCGTTGAAAGATTCCACAAACGGAACAACGAGGGTGTCGAAAGGGTCCAGGACCACGTCAGTGACAAAATCCTCGAGCGCGCAATAGAAGGGGGGCGACAATCCCGTCACTTCTCGGAGCCCAAGTGACAAAGCACAGAGGGCGAGAAAGATGAGAATGTGTCGGCGCGTGAAGAGAACAGAGAACCACGAGTGGACCGGGATGTAGACCAGAGCCGGAACCACAAAGCAAGACAGGAGAGGGAGAGGCAAGAACATATAGCCCGCTGAGGCGAGCACCATCAGGTTCATCAAGACCCGAAAATCAGGACTCAACACCCAAAGGGCAAACCAACAGACGGGGAGCCATGCCTGGGCAAGCATCTTGACGGCGAAGATCTATAATTGATCTGGAGGATAGAGAAAAACGGGTTGGCAAATGCTGCGGGCAAAACAGATGTACATAGAACAAATGAAGAAGACAAGGAAAATGATTACCTGAGGCGGTCTAGAGGGCCCGTGGTGAAATCGACAATTTGTCGGCGAGTTGTCGGAGCGAGGCAAATGGAGCGATCGCAAAAACGTCGCTTCAGCCTTTGGCGAAACGCGAAAACCCACGTCTAGGACGTTGGGGAAAGGGAGCGGGCGGGATTTTTGATCGCTCGATGAGAAAAAGCCAAGTCGTACTGGCTGCCGGATGCGGAGGCGGAAAGAAGAAGATGATGAAGGCGGGAAGAAGGGGAGAACACAAATGTCGATTGTTTAACGTCAAGAGACGAAGCTGCCACTGAATAATGGGGGGGGGATGCCTTGACGAGCCAACTTTGGCTTCGAGAAACAACAGTTGTCCGAAGACGAGAACAGTCGAGTCAAGAAGTGGCAATTATGGCCGTGAGAGGGCGATTGCTTTCGAACAGGCGGTGCAATATACAGGTAACGATTGAGACGTGAGTCAAAAAGGTTGCGTGTAAATTGAGGGCGGGAACGATGCGTGAGGAAGAAAGAAGAGAAAGAGGGAGAAATTTTTTCGAGAGCAGGGGACAGGAGATGTATCACTAGTGGACAAAATTTCTGTTGCTGTCTGCCTGGCAGGGCAACAGCGAGCGGTGTGCAGAGTCTGGTCGCTCTTTCCTTCATTGTCAAAAGATGTTCTGGATGAGGGCTCGTTCCTTCCGTATTAGGAAGTTTCGACATCGTGAGGTGTTGTGGAAAAATGGGGCTACTGTGCGTGAATGGGTGGGCTGGCGTGCAAGCAGGCAAGCAAATGCACTGTACCAAAACAATGGGAGAATAACAGGAAAATGCGGCTTACCCTGGGCTCTGGCGTGCACGGGGCCCTAAAAAATTTACAGTAGAGGAGCTCTCTGGCAGTGGTGGTGGCCAGGACCCAAAGTGAGGAAGCGAAGAAGTGCAGTAGGATAGAATGGCATAAGTATAAATAATATGGTCGATCCCAAAAGGGTAACGACGAGGTTGGCTGCCAACCGTAGAAATTTCGGCAGCGAGGAAGGTGCAGCCCTGTTTGTGAAGGCGTGGCGTGAACGGGCAAGAACAAAGGAATAGGCGAATGGGGCCTTGCTGGCTGCCAAAACGCAGCAAATGTTGGTGGCTCTCAGTGCCGAAGCACTGAAAGCACGAAGTTGAACATTGTGGTTACAGGGAGAAGATTTCTACGGGGAAGAGTACGATGGTTTGGGCAGGTTTGGGCATTGTTTGTTTTTAAAGGAAGCAGGAAAGTGAGGCCAAGGAGCGTTTGCATATAATTGAGACAGAGTTGAGTGAATGAGGCGTTTGGCCGAAGTTGCAAACAAAACAATTGAATGTCGCAGAGATAAAGTCTATTGTATTGATTGGGTGGCAGTTCTGGAATCAGCTATCTGTTGGCAGTAGATGCCATAAATACAGTGTCAAATTGGATAAATCGCCAAAAAGAAAAGAGTTTGGTGAGTTGACTTGCAAGGCATCTCGAGAATTAGTGAACTGAGTATCGTGAGACAATGTCACGGGGGAGGAAAGCTTCGCTACGAGAGGGAAAATCGAGTCCCTTATTAATTTTATGTATTTTGTGCCATTCTACAGCTTCCGAGAAAAGCACAGAGACTTCGCTGCAACCAAGTCATCAATCACGGGTCGCAATGCAAAACGACAAATGGAGCACAATAAGACAATGCATCATTAAAACATAAAGCAGACGTAGAACGTGACTAAACCAACGCCAAACTAGAAATCAAATCCCATATACCGTCCAGGCCACTATGGCCGTCCCTATCCCACCAGTCCCGCACATGCCAATCCAATTATTTTTTCTGCATCTCTCATGCAGCCAGCTTGCGGCCGCGCACAAGCAGCTTTACCTTGAGCTCTTCCACCATGTCCACCCAGAAATAGCCAGGGGCGAGCTTGCCCTTGTTCTTCTTGGCCGCCACTGCAGCTGCCGCGCCTGTTGGGACACGCTTGCCGATCCGCGCAGCGAGGAACTCGCACATCTTGGCCGCATTGAACGGCTCGCCGTAGACGACGCGGGCTTCGGACGAGACGGCAATGCGCAGACCACGCGGGGCCTTTTTGTTCGGATGAGAGCTGTCATCGACGACTCCACAGCCCAGGCTACGCAGGTGCAGCGTGACCTCGACTCTGGTGCGCAGAGGCGCCAGCAGGAGAGTCACGGCGACGGCAATCGAAGTGTCGGACGTCTTTGTTGTTGTCGTGGGGAAAGTCAGGCTCAGATGGCGGATCTGATTGGCCGCCTGTTTGGCCGTGTCCCAGCTCGCACGGACCACCTTGAGCAGCTTGCCGGGGTGTGTCTCAGCCTGCTTGAGTCCACGAACATGGTCGCGGATACACTGCAGGAAGAACTCTGTCTCGGGCGTGCAAGGCTGCGGGTCGCGTGTGCGAGTGTGGCCAATGTACCACAGATCAATCTGTGCATTCTTATGCGAGCCGGGGCGAAAGGCGGCGACGTCAAAGACGAGCTCAATCTCGCGGCGGTAGGCCATCGACAGTGTTGTGCCTTGGGCGCCAGTGACAGCCCAGCCGCTCTTCTTCTCGAGCGCGTCGACCTGTGTCTTGAGCGACGAGATCTCCTGGTGGCTCCAGCTGCGGCGCTCTTCTTGGATGCGCTTGGCCTCTTCGAGCTCCTTGAGGTACTGCTCGCGCTCCGTCTTCATGGCCGCCACTCGTGCCTTGCTCTCCTTCATCTCTGTCTCGAGGCGCTCCGTCTCGTTCTTGTGGTTCTCGATGCTCTCGGTCAGCCGGCCCTTTTGGACGCGGGCTGCAATCAGAGCTTCTTGGTCGTCGCCGCCCAGCTGGGCCGCAAATGCTTCGAGCTGGGCCCGCTCCTTCTCCAGAGCCTCGTACTCGGCAAGAAGAGCAGGGTAGACGGCATCGACCTTTTCGCGGCGCTTCTGGAGCACATCCTTGTCCTTTTCCAGGTCGCGGAGCACCTTGAGCATGCCCTCCTGCAGACCCTCGTGCAGCTTAGTGCGCCACTCGTACCACTGCTTCTTGCTCTGCAAGCGTGCAAAGATCTTGATGTTCTTGAACTGGTTGTCCATCTGCGCGCGCATCTCGGGCGTGGCAGCCGTGTACTCGCGGAATATGGGCGGGTTGTCTTCGTAGGTCTCAGTCTCAATCTCGCGCATGATCGAGCGGCCCTCTTCAATGTAGTTCTTGAGCTCGCGGCATGCATGCTGGTACATTTCCAGGAGAGGCACTTTACAGACTGTAGTCACCAGTGACTCAATCTCGGGGTCCTTGGGCTTGCCATTTTCGTCGGTCGAGAGGCGGCTGTTGCTCCCGTTATCCTTGTTAAAGGCACCTGGGCCTTCAGTCGCCCGCCGCTTGGTTGTCTCCAGCTCCATGAAGTGAATGTTGGCGAGCTTGAGGAAATCCTGCAGGTGAATGCGCTCAGCGTCGTCCTCTTCGTCGTCCTCAGCCTCGACATCATTGTTATTGTCGTCGTCAAAGTTGATCTCCCGAGAGATGTGGTCTTCCTTGGACGAGTCTGTCTCGCCGCTGCGACGAGGCGTAGTGCTCTGCTGCTGGCCGTCAAAGGGAAGCGGCGTGGCCGAGGGGCTTCTGCGAGAGCGAGAAGAGCGGCCAATGGTCTCCATCATCGATGGCGGCTGCTGCAGCCGGACGTTCTTAACCGGACTGGGCTCGGTGCCCTTGAGGCGCTTGACAAAGTTCTGGCTGTCGACATCGCTATCGTCAACATCGTCGTCATCCAGCTCGAGGGGACGCTTGCCGAGGAGGCCCTTGGCACTGCCGACGTGCAAACTCTTGCGGCCCTTGAAGGGGTTCTTCTTGGGCGAGAGATCCCGGATGAGGTCCTTGAGGTTCTGGGCGGCTTCCTTGTCGTCGAGCGGGCCAGAGCCTGTTGCCTCGTCGTCGGGCGGTGTGCTCTGACGGGATGGCTCCTCAAATGAGACGGCAGGGCGATTCTTCTCGGCAGAGCCGACCACAAACTCAGTTGCCGTGTCGACGAGGGACGAGCGACGGCTGAAAATCTCTGTAATCTTGGGAGACGAAGGTCCAGCACCAGCATACGCAGTCTGGCGATGGCGGCCCTGGGGTGTGAGGACAACAGATGGGCCATTAGTGCCAGTCGAGGGGTTCTGTGTGAAGAGTGATTTGGAGAAGGCCGATGTGCTGGCCTTGGGCGGCGACTTGGGCGTTGTTGACTTCTCGGCTGACGCCGTCTTTCTCTTGGGCGACTTGGAGCGGCTGCCAATGAAGCGGACGGGTGAAGATCTCTGGGGCGTTGTTGGCTCGGTGGGCGCCTTGCTCGGCTTGGTGACAGGCTCCACGTCCTTCTTTGGTGAAGAAGAAGCGGCCCGCTTGTTTTGAGTTGTCTCAGGCTCGCTGCCACGGGCAGGCGTCCGGTGGATGCCCTTGCCAGTAAAAGCAGACAGCCCAGGGCTGGCCTTGGTTGCCGAGCGAGTGACCGACTTGGGCGGTGACGACGATTTTCTGCGCGGGCGTGTCGGCGTTTGGGAGTCGTCGACCTTTTCTGTGTTTGGAACAGGAGCTGGAAGTAATGCTGGCGCAAATGACTTTCTCCTTGACGGCGACGCAGGCTTGATAATACCGCCCAGAGCAGTTGTAATTTCCATGCCCATGGTCACGTCCATGTCCATGTCCGCTTCGCCATTGTCGTCCTCACCCTCGTTCTCGGTATCGTTGTTGTTGTAGTTCTGGGCCGGGGCACTGTTGCCGGCAGCAAAGATCTTGCCGACGCCAACGGTGATGTCCATGGGCACTTCGTCTTGCTCGTCTTCAGGGCCGCGAATCGTTTGCCGACGGCTCAGACGACGCGCTTTGTTGGCGCCAAAAGACTGCCGTGCAAGAACACCGCCCAGGACAGATGTCAGCTCCATCGACATGTCCTCGAGGCCGTCGTTATCAACCGATTCCGAGTCGTTGTCTTGCGTGGGACGGATGGCGCCAATGCCCATGGTCAGCTCCATTGGCTCCTCTCCAGCAACAGTGTCGTCGGGCATGATCATGGGGCTGCTGGCCACAGACTCAGTGTCTGCGGTTGGCGGCGGGAGGATGATACCGCCATAAGCGCGTGTGACGTCCATGGACATTTCGTCTTCTTGGCGGCCCTTAATAATGCCGCCCATCGGCCGGGTCATCTCCATGTCCATGTCCATGTCCACATCCATATCCATCGACATGGCTGTGTCCTCGTCCCTTTCGCTCCGAGGCGACTGGGCAGTTTGTTGGATAGGAGCAGGAGCGCTCGCGGGAGCATTGTTGGCGATCTTCTTGCCCCAGCCAATAAAGCCCTGGATGACCTCTTCGTCTTCGTCGAGTGGCCGTTGGCGGCGTGTCTCGTCAGCCTGTGCACCAGCATGTTCCGTCGCCAAGCGCAGTGCCTCGTCAACGTCGGTCGTGGACTCGATCGGCGACATGGACTCCTGCATAGAGATGGACGAGAGAATGGACATAACAGAGGCTGATGTCATCTCATCTGCGTCGACAGTGACCATGGTTGCGCCATCACCTTCGTCCGAGTCGCCAGCTTCCGAGTCTGAGTTGGAGGCCACATCTTCGTCTTCCATCTCATCGCCGTCATCGTCCTCTTCCACTTCGTCCCCGCCATCCGAATCGTAGACTGTCGATGTGATTGTATTGTCGTCGCCGCCGGTCATCGGATCCTGGAAGCCCATGCCTGTTGAGCTCCTCCGGTGCTTGGCCTGGTGCATTTCCCTCTGGTTCTCGGGCGACTCGACGACCTCGGCATCTTCCACCTGCTCAGGCGGCGTTGACGGCGGGTCAGAAGGCCCTTGCAGCTCACGGTCCAAATCATGGTCGAACTGTGTCTGGGGCGGGTTTGGCGGCGCTGGAGATGGTGCGGCGATCGAGGACGCGCGACGGTCGGTCGAGGTTGTCGATTCCTGGGGGTAGTCGATCTCGTGGAAGGTGTGCAGAGTGGCTTCGGCGGCAAAAGAGACGCGACGGTTGGCCAAGGATTTGCGGCGAGCCTCGCGGTGGTCCTTCACTTCCTTCTCCTTTGCGGCGCGTTCCCGCTCTTCGCGTTCCCGGGCTGCGGCCTGCTGCTCCTCTTCTGTGCGCAGAGCCACGCGTGTCGTGCTGTTGTCGTCGTTCCGAGTTGGTGAGCCCTTGCCTTTGCCTTTGGCCTTTGGTTTGAGAGGAGGGATATCGGGGAGAATGGGCATTGTCGGTTTGAGAATCGAGCGTGGTGGTGGCCGCGACGGGACGGCGAGAGACTAGACGTGTGAGCACGGGCTTCTTCAAGAGTGGCATTCATCGTGAGATGGAGTGAGTGGCGCGTTACTTACAACACGACGGTTTCCTGATGTCGATTTGAGCGCATCAAGGCCGCCGGGCCCCATGCTTTTGCTGCGCAGTTTCTTTCTGCTTGCGGCTGCCGTCGAGGCGAGTCCACCCGGTGCACTGAAGTCGTCCATGGCCGTGTTCTCCTTGTCTGTCGCCTTGGAGGGGGACAAGCCGGTCGTCGATTTACGCGTTCGCCGCGTCGGTGGTAAAGTTGCCTCTTGTGAAGGTTGTGAAGGTGCCATTGTGGGAGACGCGACGCAGAAGTTGTGAAGAGGATTGCGCGCCTGATAAGAGGGTAGGCGTGAGAAAACTGGATGAGAAAAGGTCGGCGTCACAAACTGCAGACGCGACGGGCTAATGTATCGGTAGTGAATTCCACATCGAAATGCGGCGGCTCATTCCAAAAGTCGCGATCCTCGTGCAAGTGGGGTGCGTGTCTGCGACGAGACCGTGTTTACTGCATACGCTTCTCTGATTGGTCAGTTATGGTGGAGAATGTACATTGAATTGGCTGTTGGCCCAGCAACGCCGGCTCTGGCAGGTGGTGCCAGCTGGCACTCTGAGGAAATGTCAAGACAAACTCTTCCAAAAATGTATCCCAGCTGATGAAAAGAAATATCAAAATAAATTATTTCGGTAAGAAGGATCCTAAGTGAGAGTCTACGATTTATTTTTTATTTTTATAGTGCGTTTTGAGGAATATGGTGTTTTTGTCATCGTGTCGGGAAATATAAGTAAAAAATGTAACATAAAATGCCCAAAAATATGGCAACAGGAAAACTGCGCTGACCACGACAAAAGGTTCAAGAACAAAATGCACATAAATTCACAGAGCAGAGAGGCCTAGAGAATCGCTCTGAAGAATAGGATACGAGCTCAATAGTATATATATATATGATGAGATATCCAGGTCTGACAGACAAAAGAGAAGCAAACGCTAATTGCAGCCGGTGAAGTCGACAAAGAAAACAGACAGATAACCACACGTAAAGCCAGGCGGCCAGTCCCGTGGAGGACGTACGAAATTAAGGTGGCCATAGTCCTCGAAAAAGCCAATCTCAAAAGCGCATAAACCGAAAGGACCAGAACCAAAACCAAAGCTCCAACAACCTTAGTCATCCCACTCGTCGTTCCGTACACCACCGGTCTCGGCCGTCCCACGCTTCTTGTTGGCGGGTGGTGGCGCACCGTCCTCATCGTCATCGTCGTCGTCGGCAGCATCTGCATATGCCCCATTACGGCCCCGGCCGGTGTTGTCGTCGTCCTCATCGTCATCGTCGCCGAGAGCACGTGCCAGATCGTCGGGGTCGTGCATCCGCGCATCCGGGTCGACGCTGGCATCCAGGTTATGGTGGCCGTCGGAGCGCTCTGCCTCAAAGAGGCGCTCGTGCTCAAGCGTGGTGTCGTCGGCGCTGACTGAAATGCCACGGGCACCCCACTTGTTGTTGGATGCAGCGCCGCCAGCACCGCCACGGCCGCCGCCGCGTGCCCCACCAAAAGACCGTCCGCCACTGCCACCCAGGGCGGGCGCACTCTCCTCGTCGTCGGCGCCGTCATGGGCGTGGTCAATGTGCTTGCCAAAGATGCGGCTGAGCAGCCAGCCCTGGCGGATGTCGTCAGCGTCGACGACTCCGCCATTACGGAGCTTGACGCGCTGGCGGGTCCAGTAGACCCAGGCAAAGTCGAGGTATAGCAGGGTCTGAATGATGCCAAAAGTGACAGAGAGGCCGTTGGGCGGGTCGTCATTCGGGTCGGCGGCGCGGGCGATCCAGTTCAGGATATAAAAGGCGCGGTAGGAGCCGAGGGCAAGGAGGTAGAAGGAGTCGATGACAGTCGGGATGGACGTCTGGCGGAGCAGCAGCAGCTGGGGTAGGACGGCGACGGACTCGAGGATCTCAGAGAAGGACCAGAGCCAGCTGGTGAAGCTCCACATGTACTTCTTGATAAAGATAAGCATGCCGAAGGGCGAGAGAAGCAGTGCGCCGAGGACGATGCCGGCGCCCATCTTCCAGGCCAGCTCAAGTTCGCGGGAGCGCGGGTATACCCAGCGCATGATGACGATGATGTAAAAGGATGTTGTGATGTAGAAGACCTTGAAGAAAATGTTCCATTCATATGTTTCGCGGAAGAGGTCGATGTATCGGGTGACAAAGACGGTCGCGTAGAGGACTTGTGTGATCAGCGAGACGCCTGTGAGAGACAAGAGCAGTTAGCAACCTGTGAAGGCATGTCCACCGACATCGTTGGATCCATTGTCGCTGGCTGTGCATGCTATCGCCGCAGCCATTGTTACCTACCTTCTGCGCTCTTATTGCGGTGGATGGAGAAGATGAGGATGCATTTTGATAGCAGATGCAGGCAATCGCCTGTTATCCGAAAGAACTGAAGAGGGCATACATGTCAGCCGGGGGCCATCCAGGAAGGTAGAAGGTATCGCCGCAAATCGATGCCGCCGTCGGCGCTCGCATCTTGTCGTGTGATTCCGATAATCGCTCGTCACTTGCGATCGCAGAGGGCATGGTGGAGAGGCAACTTACATTCCAAGCGACCATCTTTGCGATGTTCAGATGCGCGTGTGTGATCGGATGTGAATCTATGCAATATGAATATGGTGCCGCATGTCGTCGAGTGAGCTCCTGGAGGGGTTCGAGGGGTGTTGTGATGGGGGGAAGGTGAGGAAGAGGCAGGCAAGGTTGAGGAGCTGCGTCGTGGCCTGGAGCTGGTTAATCGATTGCCTAGTGAGTGGATTGGGGCGTCGTCACTGCGGTCTTCAGCGCGGCCAAGCTCTCGCGTGGATCCTAACAGCGATTAGCCAGTGGCCAGCTTCCATTTGCGGCGCTTCCTGTTTCGTATCGCGCCCCACACTAGCTGGCTCAGCCTTTCCAACGGCATCGAAGCGTACAGTGTGGAGAAGATACACTGTATTTTGCACAGTCACACACAGTTTAAAATATATACACACACTGTAACTGACACAGTACGTTCACTGCCCGCACCTTGCATCATGTGCCTTGCTCTTGAACAGATGCCAAGACAGGCATGGGTGCGTGTAAAAGCTGGAGTTCGGTTGGTGTCATATTTGTCGATTGGGTTGTTGATGGCTGTTGACTTCATATTGGGACCAAACGGGGTGCTTGTGCGGTGCAATATTAGCCGGTGGCCCGATTCTGTTGCTTGTGAACTTCAGTGCAGGAGAGACGTGGCCGTGGCTGACCTGGCTTGGATGAGCATGGCTGTACTGCAATTCCCTGGAAGGACTTGTTGCTAATATCGTGCCGTACGGGCATGACAATATCGTGTACTATGAGGACCCGACTGTCTGGATATTGGGCATGATTGTGGACCTCTTATTCTGTGGATGGTACGTAATCTACTAGTATGGCTTGTGTTGGGCTCGAGAGACAATGGCATGGATTTCTTCATATGTTTTTGACGCGAGGGACTAGGAGAGGTTTCGATATATCGATTATTGAAGGTCAATGCAGGGACCACTGTGACGTAATGTGAGTTGGCGCAATAAGAGGGAGGAGCGATGCTCTAAGCGAACTGTATGGGGAGTTGAATGGACAAGATATAAAGAGAACACAAGACAACAGGAGATGCGAGTTTCGAAATGCCAACTTATGATCATAGACGAAAATAGATTTAGGACGGAACGGCGTCGATCCCGTGCCAGAACGGGCTCCAGACGGACGTGCAGCAAAACAGCAAGGGGCAGAAGACACGCGACATGAGACAGCCGTGGATGGGAATATGGGAATATGGGGAGATTGTGGGATAGGACGGTGTTGATGCTTGTATGAGTATTACTTGACAGAGTGGAAGGGTTGCAGCAACGGCAAACCGGCATACTCGAAGCGAAAGATGGCCACACAGAGTACGGAGTACTTCGGCAAGGTTGTGGTTGACTGTGTACATAGGCAAAAGAAATACAAAACAAGGAGAACTGCAGGAGGTAAGCGAGCAAAACACGGAGGACGACGAGAGTGTGGGGGCACAGAAAGTGCGCATGCTCACTGGAGTGATGTTCAGGATGAAAGTGAGTACGAAATAGAGAAGCGGCATAGATGCAAAGAGATGCAAAGAAATAAGAACATCAAATGAACGGACGAACGCACGAACAACCAGTGGTTGACCCCCTGGCAGGTCTTGGCAGCGGGAATCGGTAGACGCACAGCAATACGATGCGCCGAAAAAGCTTGGCTTTTTCTGATAAAGAAAAGCCAAGGTGAATAAGGAATGGAATCAAAAATGAAAAATAAAGAAATCGGTCAGATTTTGGGCTCTTTCCTTCTTTCAGAGGTTCTAGTGACTCTAGGGGTCTAGACCAGGAACAGTCACGGAAACATCCGCGCCTGTCACAAGATGGCCAAGGGCGACACCCATCGTGTTTTTGTTGATCACTTTGTGTGAGGAGGGGAGCCATCAGAAAGATAAAAATGGGATTCCCCCCCTCTTCCTCTACTTCTAATCTTACAGTAGTGCGTATTTTAAGGGCCTGTATTTCGAGCCTTGAGGCGTGTGCCCTTTATTTGCTCTTTCCCTTTGAGTCTTTGTTAGTTCTGGTCCTTCCCGCTATTTCCCACCGATGACGCGGCTTGCAGGGTTCTGTGCAATGTGAGAAAAGGCACGAAAGCAATGCTATGGCGACATCAGCACGGGTTCTCGATATCATTATTATGGTGTTTATTTTGTCTTGCATTTTGCATATTCTTATGATATTTTGAGAACGCCTCTACTATGGAGAGTACGATGGCATCTGATCCATGCTTGAAGACCTCTCTTTACCTGAATCTGGCAACAGCAATTGCTTCAACATGCGATTGTGGCTGGCTCCTGCCGTCACAAAATGCGCCCTGCCAAAAATGCCCACCCACGCACTACATCAACACCACGCACTATCCGCGCACCACCGCACTACCACTGCACCACCGGTGGCATCCCCAGTATCGGGACTCGTCATCACCCCCCGCTCGATCCGCAAATCTGGACGGGAGGAGCACGCAGGAAGGGCCCTCGCGACAAGAGGAGACGAAATGTCCCTTGTGGTGAACAAGGAGTTGCGTCCCGATGTTTCATGGCACTGTCATGTCTTGCCCAGTCGCTCTTGCCATTAATTGTCATTATCTTTGCTCTGTCCCGTTTTGCTGCTCCTTCTCTCTTTTTCATATTCTGTTATCCCCTCCTACCCTTTTTTTCTTCCTGAGTAGTTCCCCTGACCCATCACTCCCCCTTCAAGTCCACTTGTGCTTCACGTCCCTTTTCGACCCTGATTTTTTTTTCTACTCTCCCCGGATATCGGAATACTTTGCTTCTTCTTCTTTCGGTGTTTTCTTCTGCAGACGAGAAGGACTCTTGGCCACCTTTCATTCGTTTTGAACTTGCACTGTTCTCGTCGTCTGTTCTTTTCTCTCATTCCCTTTCTTCTTTGCCAAGAACCATCTGTTCCTCTCTTCCCTTGTCGTCAAGACTTTTTTTGTTTCTCTTAATTCTTCTCGATATCGTCAATTGTGAAAAGCATACGACAAAAAGCCCTCTATCCGTCCCTTATTAAACACTGCTACATAACTACGGCGTAGAGAAACACACCCTACTCTACTCCCGCCATCATCCCGACCTTCCTTCACCATGCGGCTCAGCAGTCTCATTAGCTGTGCTCTTCTTGGCACGGCTTTGGCCGACGCCGACTTTCTCTCTGTTCGCCGACGACTTCGCAAAGACATGAGTGGCCGTGCCGGTGATCCACCTGGCAAATACTTCCGTGAGTGTCCAATCCTGGCAAAACGATTTTTCAAGAGTTTTTTTGCTAACCTCACCACAGACGAATCCATGTGAGCCGACGCATTCTTATGCCAAACCCTTGTTCCAGCACCTGTTGTTGACTTTTCTCTTCCAGCTTCCATCCGCACTACGATGGCCGGTACGTTGACTTTCTCCCCTTTTCACTCTCTACTCAGAATCCCGCTAACCCGGCACGGATTTGCCGACCGCGTCCTCGAATACAGCGAGCAGAAGCGTGCGCTGAAAAGCCTCATTCAGACCTACCTGTCTACATTCGCCGACATTGGCGTCGAGACATGGCTCATGCACGGCTCACTGCTTGGCTGGTGGTGGAATCGCCAGATCATGCCGTGGGACTCGGACATTGACGTGCAGGTCATGGAGCCCAGCATGTACTATCTTGCGGCCTACTACAACATGTCCGTCTTCCACTACAAGACGCCGCGCCTGCCCGAAGGCCGCGACTACCTGCTCGAAGTCAACCCGCACTATACGAACCGCGACCAGTCCGACTGGCTCAATGCTATCGACGCGCGCTGGATCGACACGGAGACAGGCCTCTTTATTGACATTACAACAGCGCGCTACGATCCCGGCCATCCAGCTGGCGAAGGCGTCTTGTCATGTAAAGATGGCCACGAGTACCGTGACACCTACCTTTTCCCGTTGCGGGACACCACGTTTGAGGGAGCACCCGTTAAAATTCCTTACAGGTTCAGAGATATTCTCGAGGCAGAATATGGAGCAACAGCTCTTGCCAACAAAGATTTCCACGAGTAAGTCAAGCCTTGCAAAAATCTATTCACTTTTACTTCCCACTGACAGGACAGGCACCTGTTTGACGACGAGAAGATGGAATGGGTCCCCAAGATGACTACGTCCCCGAACGGTCTGCCGCCGCCAGCAGCAGCCGAGAAGATTATTGGGCCCACAGAGGAGAAAAATGCGTGATTATTCTCATCACTTTTTTTTTTTTTTGGCATTTTGGCGTTTTGTTCTCTGGTACCTACGGCCGGCGTTTTGGAAGTCCACCTGGTATGGACATGGCATACGGCGACACCCAATGACACCCATGAGCACTGTCTCTGAGGCTCTCCTGTATCTTGCCTTTGGTTTATTTCATTTTGTTTCCTTTTCTTTCCCACTTCTCGCGTATACCCAACGCAATATCAGCATTTCTTTTTTTTTTTTTTGCATCGAATTGAGCAAATACAAACATTCTACCTGAGAAATTCAATCTTTAAGAAGCTTTCTATGTTGTCAACAGTTTACATCGTGTAAGTGACGTTGAAATACGAGGACGAGGCTGAAAATGCCAAGACTTTGCTTGACATGAATTTGCCCCGATTTTACGCCCGACAGTGGTGTATTCTGGAATTTGCGTTCTGCAGCATGGAGCATCCGCTGGAAGCTGTTGCAAAGTGCGCTATGTCGGAAAAGTCTTGGCGCGGCACGCTCTTTCCATGGCCACAAATGGCTGCCCAAAACGCTGGCCCAACCCCTGTTTGGCCTTTCCCTTTACTCCCCGCGTCGCGCTTTCCCACCCAAAGTACTTTGTATCGCCCGTTATTTACGCGTCAGATCGCACCTGCAGCCCCATTTTTGGTGTGAGCTCCCGCACCCAGCATCCACCTTCCACTTTTTCGCGATTGTCACATTCAAACGACAATCTACGACGACAATTGATTCTACATATTGGGCACAGGTGCATTAGCACCACAACTGACCCAGATGGCATCCAGTAAGTCAACTGCACTTTCCACTCAACTCTCTATCGTGCTAACACTCTCAGGACGCGAAGAGCGCATGCAGCAGCGCATGCGCGGTGCGCAACGACACCAGGTGCAAGATGCCTCCTTTGACTTGTTTTTGTCTTTGCCCGAGACTCTCGACGAACCGCCAGCAGAAGAAGCGACTGCAACAGCAGAAACGGCTGCAGCAGCAGCAACAGGATCGCCACAGTCAACGGCCCCCAAGCGCGCAACACCCAACTCGTCTGCTAAGAGGAGACGACTGAGCGACAGCGGACGCGCTGTTCCTGGAGACCCTGGAAGAAGTGGAAGCAATGAAACGGATGCTTCAGCGACGGGAAAGGTGGCACTGGCACCGATACAGATCCCGGCCGGCTCGCCCGAACGACGCAACGGAGAAGAGATTGGCGAGAGCCCTGTGGATGCGCCGGGGAGCGGGCGGCGGCAGTCGATGGTGGGCGTTTCGAGCGTTGCAGCCACAAGTCGGAGTGTGGTCTTGCAGCAGATTCTCTCCAACACGGGCAGCAGTCGAAGCAGTCGGTCGAGTCGGAGGAGCGCGGCGGACAAGGTTGTTGCGGCGTCATCGTCACCTACCCCGCCGCCAGCAGCAACGGCAGCTACAGAAACACAAAACGCCACATCTTCACCTTCTGGATCTTCACCGCCTGCGCGTAGGAGACGCAGAGGTGCGGCTGGACGGGACGAGCTATCACCTGAGCTGTCAACAATGGTGGAAGTGCCGTCGGAAGCTGTCCCTGTGGCAGTTACTGCAACAGTCGCCGAGGACGAGACGCAAACGAAGAGGAGCACCAGGAGCGGCGTGTTTTCGAAACTGGCCAAGTCAAAGCAAGCTGGCGCTGATGCTGCCGACGAGTTGTCTCCGCCTACGCTGAACGCCGTCCTCGAGTCGCCCGACAACGTAAATAGTGGCGGCATGATCCCGTCGTCTTCGCCCCTGGCTCGGAAATCTACAGCAGAGGCAAGGGCGGCACGCACTGCAGCACGTGCCTCGAGAGCCTCGCGTCTTTCTGGCGAATCGCAGGCTTCACAGGCATCAGAATCAACACCACGGGATGCCGATGCACAGGGGAAGGAGAACGCGCCAGCGGAAGAGCCAGATGAGCTGTCCCCGGAACAGAACCAAAACCAAAAACGCCCCTCGCCATTATCTCCTACTACAAGCCGGGCTGGTGGTCGGATCCAGCGCGCTTCTGTGGTGCCATCATCATCACCCATCAGCCAGCCAGCAAAGCGTATGCCGCTCCAGCCGCCAACATCGTCACCAAGACAACCGGCACTTGCTCCAAGGCGCCGCGGTCGGCCGCCAGCCAAGTCAAAGGCCACCGAAGAAACGGTTGAAGAGGTCAGCCAGGAGGCAGCAGAAGAAGAGGAGCAGGCCGAGGAGATTGATGCTCTCGAGGCTGCCAAGACGATCGGAAGGAAGCGGGCGCGGAGGGGTGGCGTGCACGAGCCGTCACCAGAACTTGGCTCAGATCCCAAGCAAGCAGACGCTGAACAACAGCAGGCGGAGACGGCCGACACAGATGACAATACTGCCGAACGGCCAGCAACGAAACGCAGGCGGCGTCAGAACCAGGACCAGAGCCCGGCCACCCAAAAGCAGCCAAGGCCGCCCAAGACGACAAAAGCGAGAGCTCCGGCAAAACGGAAGCGGCAGAGGGACGACACCGGCGAAAACGATGGGGAAGGCAGCCAGGGCGAGGAGGACTTGGAAGGTGTTGGCAAGCCTGGCCGCGGCACTCCTGTTCCCATTACAGTGCAGCGCTTTTCTACTTTGCGGCGGAAGAGCCGTGGAGCTCGTGCCAGTGACGAAAATGACGATGCCGATGACAACGACGAGCTCGCTGTGGGCGGTGCCGATCTTCCATTTGCAAACCGCAGTGGTGTCAATGCCGTCGACGTGCTCGCCCAGATTTGCGAGGACATTGTCGAGCAAAGATTACAGTCGCTCCACGAAAGGCACCAGGAACTACGCCAGCAACAGGCGGAGGCTGGAGCTGGTGGAAACTCGGGTGAACTTGCCGCCGCCCGTAAAGAAGCTATTGTGGCCCGCCGCGCACTCGAGTCTTTCCAATACCAACTACGCACGCGGCTACTCGAACAAGCGGTCGCCGTCGATACGCTGCATGCCCTGCGTAAACGAGTCCGTGCTGCCCAGAAAAATAAGCTGGCCTTGCGTGAAGAGATTCTGCGCATCCGGGCTGAACGTGATCAGGTCGCTCTGCGTATGGATGCTCTACGTGCCCAACACCAAGGCCGTGTCGGCAAGGCCATGAAGACGGCCAACATCTCGTCGACAATGCACGATATCGACCTTGCTGTCGAGCAGGGCCGTGCTGCGCCTGAACTGACAACCGCCCAGAAGAAGAATGCCGACCTGGCGAACCTGGAGCTGGCTGTGCGGCGCATTACCGAGCAGGTCAATGGTGGCACTGGTAATCTTCACGGCGGCGGCACGCTTCAGCAGATTATCGAGTTCAACGCTTTTTTAGAACGCACGGCTGCCGTCCTAGAAGGACGCAAGCTGCCCCCCAAGGTTGCTGCTGCGTAGTATGGCTTCTGGGATACCACATTTTGCATGCTGGTGGATCTTTCTGTATATATACGACATGATGTGATGATTACAATACATACTCTCGCTTTTATGAGCGCCTTTTCTCTTTCCCTCTATAAATACTGTAAATCTGTGATCATGATAATTTTGTGTATATCCTCCCTTTGCCCTCCTTATATGCGTGGTGATTCTAATATACAAAAGCTGCGTGCTCATAAACTCGTTTATCCTTTTTTTCCCCCACCAGAACGCTCACTGCCCGAAAAGCCCTGATATCCGGTCCTTGATTGTCGCCTTGCCCTCGGCCTTGCGCTGTTCTCGTGCTGCCGCCTGTGCTTGCCGTAGTTCCGTAACACGTGTCGACATTTCCGCATGTGCTGCCAGCTCGGCACGCATTGCTGCCTCTTCGGCTGGCCGTTCGGCCTCGGGCATTTTGAGCAGCTTCTCGCCCCACTGCTTGCGCAGGTCCTCCGGGATACTGGGGTCGGAGCCGATGGGTGGCAGTTTTGCTACTGCTGTCGTCACTGACGTTGTCGCTTCGGCTGGTGCTCCTGGTGTCTTTGGAAGCGTAATACTTGAAGCAAAATCGTATGCAGGTACCGGCTTGCCTTCTGCCTTGGCCTTTTCGATGGCCGCCTCCTGCTCTAGCATGCGGTGGAACAGCGTGTCGGCGTGAATCTGGATACGCTCGTCCATCTCGGCTGACCGACCGTAGGCATTGAGATATCCTAAAGCCTTCAAAAGGCGCTGTTTTTCGGTCAGTAATAGTGCTTTTCATAAAATAATGTAGCTTTCCAGGAGAACCTACCGACTGCATGTTGTAGCACCGCTCAAACTTCTTCATCTCGGCATTGCACATGGTCATGCGGCTCGACAATGGGCCGTTCTTGATGCACTCGTTCCACTCAATCTGCTCGAGCGCGCAGTTCTCCAGCGCCGCACGGCCGATCTGCGCACGCCGGTCCTTGTAGGCGTCCAGAACATCCATCATGCGCTCATTGTCCGTCTTTGTTTCGGACTCGACGGCTGCCAGCGGCCGGTATGTCTTCCACAGGTCGGCATAGCGTCCGTCTTGATACAGACTTTCTGAGGGAACCACTGGTTTCGATGAGTCGGCGTTGGCTGCTTGTTGTGCTTGCTGTGCGGCCTTTAATTGATCTGCTTGTCTCTGTGCCTTTTCCGCCTCCTCTTTTTGCTTCTGCTCCTCCTGTCTCTGGAACTTGAGCGGCGACTCTTTCTCGAGAAACTCGCGAACTTTGGGATCGAGCTTTGCCAGCGGGTCTGACGAGCTACTGCCGCCACCGAAAATGCCGTCGAACCAGCCCATTGAGAGCGTATGGGGAAGTTAATTGACGAGAAATGAGACGTGGGTGAGATTTACGTGTGTTTGCGTCGTCGAATATGAGAACATGCAGCCGTTTTTTTGAGCGATGTCGTTAACACTTTTTGGTCGTTGCTTTTTTAAGCCGCTATCGCGATTGGCAGGTCTCCCCCACTGTACGGAGTAATAGGCCCAAGGAAAAGTAACCGCGAAAATGTGAATTGGAGGTCACGTGCTACCGCAGAAAAAGTTGACATTGAAAATCAACAGACATCACTCTTTCATTTCCTTTGGAACATTCATTCACAAACATACGCATTCACATGCGCAAAAATAGTCGAGTATTTTATAACTTTTTTTGCATTGGCTACCAGATCACTTTTTCCCTGGACCGGTTTTGTCCGTTTTTGTAACTAGTAATGAAAAGAACTCCAGAACGAGAAGCACAGGAGATCCTAACCCTGCAACTCTCTCGCCCATCCGCTGCCGTCCGCTTCCATCTTTGTCCGTCCCCTCATTCAGTTGTGTCCGCTTGAGTGCCCTTTCCCTTTGTGTTGGCCCATCGTAGTCGACCCCCGGCAGTCTTTGCGACATATCCCTTCGTAACGACACCAGAGTAAACAGCAACAAAGAGAAGAAGAAACGCAAACGCACGAGAAAACAGGCCGTTATCCCCCATCCTCATGTCGTTTTGCGTCTCACAAAAGCCGGTCGTGGTTGTTGATGTATTGAATTTTTTTTGTCGTTAATATTTTCTTGTCTGGTTTGGGTCATGGGGCGTGTAAAAAAAATAGAAGTTTTTTGGAAGGTTGATATAGGGCGATAGAGAGAAAAACAACAAATATGCCAAACACCACAGGGTCCCCCCAACTTTTTGTTTCCCAGTTTTTTATTTGTTTCGACTCGTGATCCTTTTATTCATTTCAGATCAACAAATCAAAAACACACACACGCTTGCACACTGCATCAATCCCTTAGAACTTGCTGAACGACTTGGCGGCCTTGCTCGTCCGGGGAAGGACGCGCAGGACGTTGAAGCGGACAGTCTTGGACAGGGGACGGCACTGGCCGACGGTGACCTGGTCACCCTCCTCGACACGGAAAGCGGGCGAGCAGTGGGCAGCAAGGTTCGTGTGGCGCTTCTCGTAACGGGAGTACTTGGGGATGTAGTGCAGGTACTCTCTCCGGATGATGATGGTGCGGTGCATCTTGGTCGAGACGACGGTGCCGGTCAGGATACGGCCGCGGATCGAGACGAGGCCGGTGAAGGGGCACTTCTTGTCTGTGGGGAGTTAGTGAGCGTTCGGGGGTTCTCAAAAAGGACTGGACAGACGATGCTCCATTTCAAGATCGAATTCTGGGATGGCGGCTGTTGGACAGCAGTTTTGTGGTCGTCGTAACGATTGAACATGAAAACGGCTGCGGACTGGTTCTTTCTGACAATACGGAGACGGCAAATCTGAAGTCTCTGCAGCCGGGTCTGTAACTGTTTCCCATAGTTTATGCTGTCGTCGAGCAATCCTTCCTCCAATTGATCGTGTCGATCCCATGTCGCGTTTTGTTCAACATTTGTCTATGTTTCCGTCTCGCGTTTGCAGAATTCTGTCGTCTGTCGTCTGTCGTTCATTTCTCTTTCGATATCGTTCGCTCATCCGTCGCCCAGTGTAGTCGATTCTTGAAATGTCGCCCGTCGTCCATCCTGATTGTCGTCGTCGTCCAAAACTTACCGATGTAGCTGCCCTCAATGGCGGTCTTGGGCGTCCGGAAACCCAGACCAACGTTCTTGTACTGCAGTTTTGACACTCTGGTCAGCAAAAAGCACGTTCCTCAACATATCGAAAGCGAAAGAAGATTGCTGATTCTCGGGGGGATCATCGCCACGTACCCATCTCCGGCCGTTCTTGCCCGGGCGCGCAGTCTTGACCTTGATCTTGGAGTTGAGGAAGATGTGAGGCTGCTTCTGGAAAGCACGCTCCGACTGGACGGTAAGCTCGGTGGCCATCTTGACGACTTGTTTTGGGGGATTGTTGTCGAAAAACGAAGATAAGCTGTCGTGGTTTGTCGATGGGTGTCGAGTGTCGAAATGGGGGGGTCACTGCGAGAGGAAGGGTAAAAAGAATCGAAATCTCAGTAGCCTCTATTTTCTTCCGACTGGCGCTGCTTAATTTTTTCTGGGTTTTTTTCGTGTGATGGGCTCAAAGGTGGAGTCTCTTTTTGCCAGAGCGGCCCTCTTTTCGGGGCGCGGAGCGGAAAAACTTTGTGCACCGGTGAAAAATATTCAAAGTTGTGGGAGGGCACGTTGAGAACAAGTGGGGACTTTTGAACTCTCAGCCAATGGAATGTCACATTTAGTCTTGAGGACTTGACGCAGGTGTGGCTAATGCGCACTAGCCACATTCAAGATTCAGGAAGAACTGCGCTTGTAAACAAAAGTATATATGTCATTCAAGTGGTATACACGCTAGTCAATATGCTGAAGAGGTACTTACGACATACATGTCGTTTGCATCAATACAAGGAAGCCAGACTCAAATCATCAAAACCCAACAATTTCAAAATCCAAAAAAAAGAAAAGTCACGAATAATCCAAACGCAACTTGGACGTCTCAGAAGTCATAATTCGACGCACGCTGGGATATCTCCCAGAGACACCGGAGAACAGCCAATCCACCGCCCTGTGTCTCAACAGTCCGGCCACGGCCACGGATATTGGGGTCTGTGGGATGGCCTGCCTCTGTGCGTTTTGTTTTCTCGCCCGTCAACGGGACCTGGTTGCCGCCGTCATATGGCTGCTCTCCAAGAATGGGTGTCGGGGGCTTGTCTTGAAGGGGCGATAAGCCCCAGAGGCTGTCGTTTGGCACGCCATATGTGCGATAGTCGACGCCTTCTCTTTTTGAATCGTCTGACATCATAGCCTCCTCGACTGAAGATGAGTTGATCTGGAGCAAGCCGACAGTCCACCACATGCCAAATTTGCCGTCGGCATCCTTTGTTGCAAGAGCCGCATCGACATTGTGTCGGATCCAGCCCAGGTACGCTGCGCAAGCTTTCGTGTGGTCCTCTAGGGCGCGCTCGAACAGTTTGCGTGCAAGCGCCGACTGTTTTGGGTTGACACCGTTCTCGTCGGGGTGTGTGCCCACATAGGCCATATCGAGTGGCGCACAGAAAGCTGTCAGGTGGTGGAAGAAAATGCTCTTGAACGTCTGGCTGTTCTGCGAGCACTGGCCGCCAACGTCGCACTGCTCCTCGATGACGCCTGCCCGGCCGAGGCCGCGCCATGGAGGCAGCTGGCCGGGCTTGAGGTCGGCAATGTTGTCGATGGGGCGGTCGCGGGCCAGGTCGTAGCCTGTGGCGTTGATGACGGACTGGATCAGGATATGTCCCTCCCAGAGATGGCGCTCGTCGCCGGTGATCTTCCAGAGACCGACCAGGCCGGTCAGCAGGACGCCCTGGTTGTAGGTGTAGACCATGTCGTTGCGGCGGTCGCAGCGCGTGTTGGGGTTGCTGACATTCTTCCAGCCACTAATGTGGAAGCCGTCAACGTAGAGGCCCTGCTTGTTTTTCATGCCCGAGTGGATAAGCCAGTTGTAGCCGTCAAGGGCCGATTTGAGATGCTTTGCCTCGTGTGGGCTGCGAGAATCAGAAACATTTGCGCTGCTGGCGAGCGGGTCTGATGCCCGTGGATCTTTGGCATTGATAAACGGCGAGTCGTTAGAGTCGCCGGGGAAGTAGATGTACATGGATGCCGAGGCGGCAATGAACAGCTCGTTGGTGATGGCGTTCTTGTAGGGTTCGAGGCGCGGGTTCCAGGTCATGCCGCCGCCGCACAGCTTGTTATCCCAGCCTTGTGAGGCGATGTCCCAGAAAATGCGTGCGCGGTGGGAGAAAGCGGGCGTCCACAGGTTGCCGTACCACGACTGGTTGCGGAGGCCAGAGCCGGCCACACTGTCGTTGTCGTCGTTGGCAGATGTCTGGTGGTAGAGTGTCGTATGAAAGTCGATGAACTGCACGACCTCGAGCCAGCCGAGCACGACCCAGAGCATATCGTCATAAGCCTCGTTACGGATGGCGAAAGCGTCCTGGCCAAAGTAGTAGCTCAGAAGCTGAGAAAAGTATGTCGTTATCAGGTTCTCCTTCTCCTTGATGCCGTCGTCAGCCGTCAGCCCTTGAGAAAGCGAGCTGAGCGCGCCGGCAACATGTGTGCCAATGACGGCAGCGGTCCAGTCAATGGCTCTGGGCCACTGTCCCAGCCACGGCTCAAAGTAGCAATCCTGCATTACACGCAGGGCTTCCAAGAATTCGTCGAGAGCATTGATTTTGGCCGATTCAAGGACAGGCCGACGTCCGGCATGGCCCCTTGCTGTGAGCACGTGCTCTGGTAAGAATGGGTTTGGTGATGGCGTGGTTGAGTCTGAGTCTGTAACATCGTTTGCAGCTGCCCTCCTGTTTGCGTCTGCGCCGACAATAACGGCCGCCGCAGTCGAGGCGACCAGCGCCGTACATGCCAGGCGCGCAAGCCGTGTAATCATCGTGACGGTTGATGTGAGAGGCAGGCGGCCAGCTGGAGTGAACTGCGTCTTAACGAAGCATGAAGTTTTCCGAGAGACAATGATCAGGCCGATGAGGTGTCGTTGTATGTAATTGGAGGCTGGCCCAATGGCGAGGCGGAATGGGAAGCGGGGTGGTGTTGATTGCGAGTGTAAAAAAGAATGTGAGGTTTCGAGGACGAAGAACGATGCGACAGCTGTCGATGACGCAGTTAGTCCGCACAGCGGAGAATTGTTCAGTGGATAATGATAATGAGATAATGGGTGATCGGATGAGATGAAAATGCTGAGCAATGAAAAGGTCGAAAGACGGCTACTATGCCGAATCTGCGGTTCACGGCATATAAATGCAGGATGCCAGTAGGGATTGGAGAGAGAAACGAGACGGATGAGGCATAATACTGGACAAAGGGACAAATACTGAATGAAAAAGTTGGAGAAGGTTGGAATACAAAGGGTGTTTGAGGCTGAGGGAAGACAAGGACAAAAGCAAAGAGGGCCAAAAGGGCCAAAAGGGCCAAAAACTGGGACCCTCCACCCCACTGGTCCCCTGGTGAGCAAAAACTGGAGAACGATCAACGGAGGCCACGACCTGTAGCACCTGCTGCGACAGGGCGATGCAACCCGACAAGGGAAGGCGCCGCGGGGACAAACGTGGTGCTGCGTCTGGGGGTAGTCTCGCAGGAAACTGAAGGCGCTATGAGACACAAACAGCAAATGGTGGTAGAATTTTTGTATAGGACCCTGAAGGCGATGAAAATTATGAATACAAAAAAGAAGAAAAGGGACACAGAAAGGTGAGCAACCCGACAGGAGAAAAGGGTGGCCCTATGGCAAACTGTCATAGACTCTCACCATGGAAGCCAAAAGGACGACAAAGGAACAAACAGTCTTGGCTGGTTCTGGCCGGCCGCTTGGTCTGCGCCTGCCCGATGGGTTTATTGCCCGCCCGAGTCCGGACTATGTGCCTCGCATCCCCTTTTAAGTTTTAGCCCCCTCCTTCCTCTTAACTCGCTTTCAGTAAAGAAAAATAATACCTAGGACTCACCACATACAGGGCACGAGACCCACTAGCCATGCTGTTTCCCGCGAGTCACGCCGCCATCGATTTCCTATTCGGGGCGGTTCTTGGGATGAGTGACAGCCAACAAGTGCGCTTTATTTTATTTGCGCGTGCTTGCGCTGTTCGTTGTTGGCGGGTAGCTGCGGGGAAGTGGGGAATGGTCCAGGTCCCAGGCCCAGGGCGACTGTTAAGGCGATATCTGCGGCAAAGTCCATCGCGTCTCACACGACTCCCTCACACAAGACATGTCCGGTCCAACAAAGCCTTCTTTGCCGACACGAGACGACAGGACCCCTACTTGTCCTTTTTTCTTGTTCCCTTTTTTTCGGACTATTTTTCTCTTTTCCATGTGACTGCAGAAGGATGCATCTACTGCAGACGGTCATCTGGTCATTGTGTGACCGACATGAGGGTTCTTTAAAATGCAACATGCAGATCACCAGGACAATGAAAAGATGGCCTTTGAGACCTACGAGGCCAAGCAGAGATGTTACGGGGAGCACAATGTTCATGAATGTGACTGGTTGGCACTCTTCTGTCCAATATTGTGCAGTGCCATCGTGATCCAAGGTTAACACGCCCTTCCCTAACCCACCATCTCGTTATGTCGCGAAAAAAAAAAAAAAAGCTGACAGTTGATGTCAAGCTTGCCATCTACTTCTATCCCAAGTCATATCACTTCAAGAACTGGCCTGCGGTCTAGGAACGGTCCGAGCCAAATTCATGCGCTCATCTCGCCACTGCAATAACTGTTAGAGGGGCGATTCTAGAGGGGAGTCAAGTAAGGATGATGCAGGCTTACCTTTCCACATGAGATCGGGGCATATTTGGCCGGGTGTGCCTCGTCAATACACGTGGGCACCACGGCACACTCAGCGTCGTAGTTGAAGCCAAAGAAAAAGGGCATCGAGTAGCGCGAGCCCGACTGGCGGTTGTAGACACGATGCACTGTCGATCGGAAACGGTCGTTGGACAACCGTTGCAAGAAATCGGCAATGTTGACGACGAGAGTGCCCTGATGCGGCGTGGCACCGACCCATTCGTAGACAGGGTCAGCCTCGTCCCCATCCTTGCTGTCACTGCCGCCCTTTTGCGGGAGAAGTACCTCGAGACCGCCACTCTCATCTTGCCAAAGAAGAGTGAAGCACTGCATGTCTGTGTGCGAGCCGATGCCGACGTCGATATCCCTCCTCTCCTCTTCCTTCTTCTTCTTGACTTCCTCTTCGGGCGTTCCCGGATAGCAAATAAACAGTCCATCCGAGCCCGGGTATGTCGTGATGTCGTCAAAGTACTCTTCAGGCAGCTCGAGAGCGAGAGCAAAAAGTCGAACAAGGCCCCGAGACAGCTCTAGACAGTTTTGCCACCAGGCAATCGTGGCTTCATTGAAGCCTATGAGGCCCTTTGTCTTTCCTTCCCAGGTCCACGAGCTGCCTGGTGCCCTTGTTTGGTCGACATCTTGCTTGCCCTGATGCAGAGGATCGTACTCTGTCAGATACCGAAAGTTGAAGCCTTCCTTGAGATCTAGGTGCATTAGTAGACATTCATGGTTTCATTTTCAAAGATTGCTTACCCTTCGTCTCGGAACGGTTGATGAAGCTGCTGTAGATGGGCGAGTAGCCGTTGCCCAGAGGATCACTGCGCGAGTGCACCTTCATCTTCTCGTCCAGCGGCTGCTCAAAGAAGCGCTTCGCCTGTTTGACAGTCTCGTCCGTCACTTTGTCGGGAATGCCATGGTTGGCGACATAGAAGAAGCCGGCGCCCGTCGCGGCCCCTCGGATAGCGGCAGATATGCGCTTCTTTGCTTCATCGGGCGACCCGCGCGAGCTTGGGTCTACTGTGCTTCGCGAGTTGTAGAACCACATGTCCTCAAGATCAATAATGGGAATCTCGTCTGCCGTGGCCGGGCGCGTCGGCGCCGTCGATACACGGCGGTACTCATGGCCCGCAAGCGTGTTGAGCTGGACTCGTGTGTATTCGGGGGTAGCCATTGTGTATTATCCTCTGCGACTTGTAGTCGTGTTCGACAAATGGCAATTGTGTTGTTAGTGATGACTGTTTCATCTGATAGAGGGGCTGCACAAGGCTGCACTAAAATGCCGTGATCTGTTCCTTCCTATTTTGACAGCCCAATAAATATGCACGGCGTCAGCAAATGAGCGACGGTCTTGTGTAATCAACTTGCATCATTCTCTGCGTAGGTAAATTAAAGGAAAAGGGAAATTTTACTAATATTTCATTATCAAAATTTTGCAAAAAAGTTTTTTTTTTTTTTAAAAAAAAAAGAGTGATCTACCGGCATATGAATTTTACATTTGTCATCGATTTGTTCTTCTGTAAGTAATCTAAATGGATCAGATCTGATAGACCAAGAAGCAGCATGGTGTAAATCGAATACTCGAAAGGAAACTAATCCTATTCAATTCAAAAAGCATGTGCACACGAGGCTCGACGGCTATCACATCTAAAAGTCCTCTGGCAACCCGACCAGTTGAAGACTCTTTGTCCACAGCGCCTCCTCCTTGGCCGGATCGAAAGCCCACGGGGCATAGCCGGAGTCTATGCTTCCAGCGCTATTCTTGTCATGGTCAGCAGGAAGTCCGGGTGCCTCTGCACAACACTCGAGGTAAATGCCGCCCTTTCCCTCGAGCTCACGAGCCACGGCAGCAAAGACGGTGGTGGCCGCACCCTGCTCGGGGCTCTTCATGTAGTTGGCCATGCCGGGTCTCTGGAGCTGCATCTCCATATATTCTTCGACGTGTCGCTGCAGCGGCGTGCGGATACCGCCAGGCATGAGGCTGTAGCCGTGTATGGTTTTTGGTGCGCCATAACCATACTTGCGGTCGATGGCGTTGGCCATGTAGATGTTGGCCACCTTGGAGGCAGCATAGCCTTGCAGCGGCGTGTAAGCGCCATCTTTGGCGAGCTGCAGGTCATCGAGATCGAGCTGGCCCCAGCGGTGGCCAGAGCTGGCGACGTTGACGACACGACTGGCAAATTCGGGCGTGGATCCGGCCTCGAGGCGGTCGCGGAGCAGACAAAAGAGGTAAAAGTGGGCAAAGTGGTTGGTGCCAATCTGCATCTCGAAGCCGTCTTTTGTTTCGGTGCGGGTGGGAACCATCATGACGCCGGCATTGTTGATGAGGAGGCTGATGGCATGCTCATGGCTGCGGATCTCATCAGCGGCAGCCTTGACGGTACCAAGGTCCGTATGGTCCATGAAGAGCACATGGACACGGCCACTATCCAACAGAGACGGGCCCAAAGCTTCTTTGGCCTTATTGACATCACGGGCCGTGCAGTAGAGAGTGGCACCGGTGGCCAACAGAGCTTCAGCCGTCGGAGGACCAATGCCGGACGAGCAGCCAGTGATCACAGCGACCTTGCCGACGAGGTCGTTATCGCGCTTCTCATCTCGGATGATGTCGAGGGCGGTGGGACGAGCATCGCCAGGCCCTTTGAGGTTGGCAAGGACATGGGAAGCTGCGTAGCGAGACATTTTGAAGGGGAGAAGAGGAGAAGGATGAAAATACAGGAAAGATGTAGTGCTTGATGATGGGATGTGACTTGGAGACTGGAGAGTAACTGACGAGATAAATACTCAGTCGAGGGCACCCTTTTATATTTGGGAGCCATCTAACGAGAAGAGCGAACAAGCCCATGTACGACTTGACGACTTGGGGTAAGGTCTGTTCGTTTTCGTATAGTAAGTAGTACGGCACGTATGATGTGTTAGTCGCCGGAGATATTCAGAAGATTGCTGATTGAGGCTCGGCCGTCTTCCTGGGATGGGTAGTGACGAGTACCTTACGGGACCAAACTATGCCAAAACCTACAGCTAGCATGGCTCTTTAAGTGAGTATCTACGCCGGTCACCGAGGAAAGAGCGTCCCTTCTTAGAAAGACAGAAGTATCATGTACATGATGATGGAAGGAGCAACTAACACAAGGCAGGTACCTGCGTCTTCCTGCCGTACACTTCCTCTGAGTCTTTGCCAAGATTAGCTTCAACCTAGACGATGGGACTACTCCTCCACAATTGAGAACAAACGCGCATATTAGATACAAGTTTCAAGTGGTTCTTTGCGTAAAATGTGAATGTGCCGACGATTCGATGTTGTTTTTGGCAAGAAGCATGTCAGGGTAGTTTTAGGATTTGAATCATAGCGCACCTCTTCCACCCGTTTCCCGGGGTTTACAGCGCATGGCCCGGGCGTCTTGCATTAGCTTCTGCGCTGTCGGGAACGAATCAGCGGCGGCCCAGCGAGAGCCAGCATACAAAGAAGCATGGCCCACCACTCTGCAGCTATTTCGAGGGTCTGGACTTAACTGACCTCCAGTCAGGATAAATCCGACCAGGGGTTCTTCTCTGTGGCAAAATAGAAAAAGAAGCAGATGAAAATGGGATACGTTTTATGGAGTCGGCCGAGGCCATGGCGTCAGCAAGATCTGCTCAAAGTGGTTGACTTTGAGTCTCTAAAGTCCCCATGCAAGCAAGTATTCTCCAAGAGGAAATGTGTCCGAAGAACAAAGTCCTGGCTTGTCACGGACGAGAGGATACGAAGACTGTGAAAGTTATGGTATTGCTGATAAAGCTATTATAGTACAGAGTAGATGACGTAGGAAATCGTAGAAAGATGTAGCTCAAGGAAGTGTCTGGTAAAGAAGACAAAGACCGAGCAGGCACCGAAGAACGCCGAAAACTGTCATGAGATAAATAGGTGATAAACAATGAAAAATCGTCAAAAATAGAGATGAAATCAACGACAATGAAGAAAATGAAGAAAAAAAAAAATGAAGATGCGAATGAAAATGGAAGGAAGATGAAAAGTAAAAACTAAAAACGCGTAATGGGGCCATGTGCTTTCCGTGGCTTCGTTATGCGAGACCCGGTCTCTCGGCCTTTTGGTCCTTTTGCATTTCGGTATTTTGGTATTCTTCGGTATGTCGCACTGGCCAAACGCCGACGGGCCGACAAGACGACCAACTAGACGGCCAGCTGCTCAGAAGAAGACTGTACTCAGTCGTCGCCCGTGCAGAACCGCCGCTCAAACTCGGCCATGAGCTTGGGCGTAATCTCGTCGCTGCTCATGCCCTCGACCTCCCATAGGACACCCTGCCGTGCGTAATGGTCTAGGAGGGGCGCGCTCGTCTCCTCAAACTTCTCGAACCGTGCCCGGTAGACCGCTTCGCTGTCGTCGGCGCGGCGCACAAGTGGCTCACCCGTCACATCGTCGCGGCCGGCGACCTTGGGCGCATTAAATGTCTCGTTGTAGACGCGGCCTGACGGCTCATGGACCCAGCGGCCGCCGATACGAGCCAGGATGACGGAAAAAGGCGTCTTGAGTGACACAACCAGGTTGATGGGGACAATGGCGTCGAGCTGGGCGGCCTGGCCGGCCGTGCGAGGGAAACCGTCGAGCAAGAAGGAGGCGGAGGGATCGTTGGAGAGTCCGGTGGCGGAGGCGCTGTCGGTAGCACCCGTTGTTTGGGCCGACGAAGTCTGTTGTGAAAGGAACGCCGCGACGCCGGCCTCGGACTCGGCGGCAGATTCGGGATTGGCGTCGCCCGAGAGGCCTGCAGACGCAAGGGTCATGATTGGCGGACGGCCATTGTGAGTGAGCCAGCCGCGGGTGCTGAGTTCGTTGCGGATCAGGCGCAGGATGAGGTCGTCGGGGACGAGGCCACCGGCCTTGATTGTGCTCTCGACCTTGATGCCTGTGGGGCGCAAAAAAGCACATGTTAGCTGAGGCAGAGGTTCGGACAAGGGAGGGCTGATGACAAAGGAGCAGAAGCATGGAAGGAAAGGAAGCTGCGCAAAGAAGGAAAAATAAAAAAGACGTACCTAGAGGCGTCCGGGTCTTGACATTGTGACGGAGGAGGTCGCCAGAGCTCAGATGGGCGAGCTGAGGGAAGCGGCCGAGGAGGCGCTCGGACTGGGTGCCCTTGCCCACGCCTGGCGCGCCGATGAGGATGACACGGGCGGCTTTCCGGATGCGCATTTGTTCTGTCGCGCGGGTGTGAAAAGACTGTGATAGAAAAGAGAGAAAATAAGAGAAGAACAGCAAAATACAAAATGAGAGAACGATAAAAAGGAAGAGGGAGGAAGAAGAAAATAAAAGGGAAAGAACAGGGGTATATGCCAGAAAATCGTAGGACTGGAAGGAGTGAGATCGGAGCGGTAGGAGATCCCCAACGAAATAAGTTGATCGAGTCGAGGCAAGAGGCAGAAAGCGGGGGCCGAGAACAGCCCTAAGCTGCTGCAGGGGTGGTGCCTTCCCTTCTTCCTCATAAAATCGTATTACGGAGGATGGAGTTATGATAATAGGCGCCTGCTGGGTGGTTCTGGTTCACATGGGTGCACATGCCACGCGGGCGACAGTTGACGGCGCGCTACTTGGGTTCGGCCTTGCCTCTCAACCATGTGCTTTTTCGTGCTTTTTCCTGCTTTTCGCCTGTCGCGCCCTCTGGTTTTCTTCGCTCCTTCCCCCCATGCGGTTTAGCTCGACCCCAAAACCGCGCCAGCAGGAGCGAACAGGAACACAGCGCAAATGGTGTCGTACTTTCGGCGCCTTCCCTTTCGCCCAGAAGCCCCAAGCTCTGGCCAAATGGCGGCATCTGTCGGCCATGCGGGGTGGTGGATCCTTTTACATGCCACGATTTTGGCCCGATAAGAGCTTCAGAGTGACAAGCACGCAGCAAACGTGGGATTGCCCGCCGGCCAATTCGCGAGATTCGCTTGTTTTCGCCTCTACTGACACTTGTGACGATTCACCTGGTTCCGATTCTTGTTTCCCGCTGGTGATTCCGGTCACGTCATACCATCGAATATCTTGTCAAAAAAAAAACAACAAAAACAAAACAAAAAAAATACAAAAACCACAAAACATCATGACCGCCGAAACGGGACTTTCTCCTGAGCAGGTGGCCACTTTCGACCGCGATGGCTACCTTATCATCCCTGATGCACTGCCGCCAGCTGCCGTGGCAGCCCTTCTCCAAGAAACTCACCGTCTGCTCGACGAAGACTTTACGCTCGAGGGCCATCCCTTGACGAAATTCCAGACTGGCGGCGATGATGGTCAAGAACACGTTGGCGACGAGTACTTTCTGGGATCGGGCGACCAGGTGCGCTTCTTTTTCGAGGAGGATGCGTTCGATGCAACGACCGGCAAGCTGGCCAAGCCCAAGGAGCGCGCGGTCAACAAGATCGGCCACTATCTGCACGTCCTGAACCCAGTGTTTTCGAATGTGACAAAAAGCCCACAAGACACAGATGTATCTGCACCTGATGGAGTATCGGCCTTTGCCGAGGCCCTACCCGTCGGACCGATCGCGCGGAGCCTCGGCTTTTGCGACCCGCGGTGCCTGCAGAGCATGATCATCTGCAAACAGCCCGAGATTGGCGGCGCTGTGCCGCCGCACCAGGACTCGACTTTTCTGTACACAGACCCGCCGAGCGCCGTGGGGTTCTGGTACGCGCTCGAGGACGCCACAGTGTCCAACGGCTGCCTGTCCTTCTGGCCCGGCTCGCACAAGACGGCGCCAGTGCGCAAGCGTCTGATGCGTCGGGACGATCGGACCGGCACCCACATTGTCGACAATCCAGGCCCACAGTTCCCGAAACACGTGGACCAGGCCAAGCTTGACGAAAGCCAGCTTATTTCGCCAGAAGAGGAGGATGATGCAAGCAAATATGTGCTGGGCGAGGTCAAGGCCGGCTCGCTCGTGCTGATCCACGGAAATTTGCTGCACAAGAGCGAGAAGAACACGAGCGACAAGGGCCGCATTATCTACACATTCCATGTCATCGAGGGCGAGGGGACGACCTACGACAAGAAGAACTGGCTGCAGCCGCCGGCGGAGGGCTTCACTAAACTCTATGCATGAGGGGGGGAGGGAATGATTATTGATTAATACTGAGTAAGATCAAGAGCAAGACAACTATATGACATCACGACTAGCTTAAACTATTGAAGGAGAATAATAGAGAACTCGATAAATATTAATGAAACAACATAGGAACTAATAAAACTGTCAAGTAAGACTGTTGGTGGTACACATGTGACCGCTCTTCCCTGAGAGCAGCATCATTCTTTCTCGGGGTCTTTCTTTGCCCGTTTCTGGTTGCCCACTGGCAGCTCTTCGCCTGTTGCCCTTTGGTTCTTCCTCCACGCTGGCCGCTATCTCTTTTTCTGGGCTGTACACCCTACCCCTTTGGCGGCTGTTCCAATTGCATATTCTAAGTGCTCTGCATCGCATCTCCTCCTACCCAAGACTTGCTCCACTATCTCGAGTATGGGTGGTAGCCGCGGTTGCCGCCACCGCCGCCACGTCCGCCGCCGCGGTAGTTGGCCCCGGGACGTCCCGCATTCTTCGGCCCAGTAGGCGCGTTGGCTGGCGGTGCGTTATTAGGGTCCATGGGACCGCGGTTGTTGTTGCTCTGGTTGTTGTTGTTGCGGTGGAATCCGCCACGGCCGCCCTGATAGTGGTTTCCGCCGTTGTTGCCGCCGTTTCCGGGGCCACCTGCGCCGTTGTTGCCATCGTCAAAGGCACCGTCGCCGCCTTGGTTTCCGCCCCAGGGTGACTGGCCGCCGTTGTTGCTGCCGCCGCCCGTGGCACTACCAGGGCCGCCGCCACCGGGACCGACACTACCGCCCCGCTGGCCCTGCTCGTACTTGTTCTGTTCGAACATCTGCTGGTCCATGGCGTTGTTGAAGTTGTTGCGACCGCCAGGGCCGCCGGGGCCATTGGGTCCGCCGCCAGGACCTCCCTGGAACTGCTGCTGGTTCATCATGCCAGGCATCATTCCAGGGATCATGCCGGGGCCACCAGGTCCACCAGGGCCGCCAGGACCGCCGCCGTTGCGCATCATCTGCTGCTGCATTTGCATCATTTGCATCATTTGGGGGTTCATGTTGCCCATGCCGCCGGGACCCATTCCGCCCATACCACCAGGCCCCATGCCTCCCATGCCGCCCATGCCGGGCATATTCGGCATGTTGGGCATGTTGGGCATGTTGGGCATGTTGGGCATCCCGCCGCCGCCGCCCATGCCGCGGTTCATCGCCATTTGCTGCTGCATCACGGCGAAATACTGCTGCATGCGCTGCCAGTACTGAGCCATGACTTGAGGGGTCATACCCCCAGCCATGCCGCCGTTCCCGCCGCCGCCCATCTGGTTGTTGCCGCCCTGGTCGTCGTAGCCGCCACCCATGGGGCCCTTGCGGAACTTGTTGCCGCCTGGACCGCCACGACGGTTGTTGTCGTCATCCTCGCGGAGGTTGCCACGGGGTTGAGCCTTCTTGACCTCGATGGGCTTGCCGTGAATCTCGAGGTCGGTAGACAGGCAGGCGTCGACACCTGCGTCAGACTCAAACGTCACAAAACCGAAACCACGCGGTCGACCGGTGTCCTTGTCGATCATAAGGGTTGCGTCAACAACGCGGCCGAACTGCGCAAAATAGTCCTTGAACTCTTGCTCGGTAGTCTCCTGGGACACGCCGCCGACAAAGATCTTGGCGGTCTTCTCCTGTTCCTCGCGGGGGATGGCACGCTTCGGATCGATCTGTAGAGAGAGGGTCAGCATTTGCGGCCATCGTGTCATTGCTGTGGACGTCTTGTTATACGTACGATCTTGCCGTCCAAGAAGTGCTCCTTGACCATAACAATGTTGACTGTTTTGGGGTCCTTGAACGTCAAGAAGCCAAAGCCGCGCGACCGACCGCTGAGGCCATCGCGCATAACGGTGCATTCGAGTACCTCGCCGAACTGTGAAAAGTAGTCCCGGAGTGATTCTGTGGAAGTGCGTTAGTAGGCTATCCTCGAAGTGCAGCGTGTTTCTCCGTGAAGGGCGAGACTTACGGTCGGTTGTCTCCCAGTTCAGGCCGCCGATAAACATCTTGCTATTGAACGTTAGCATTGATCGTCGTTGCCGTGAGCATAAAAACAAACCATGACGATGATTCGCATAAGTAAGAAAGAAAACAGATGATCTCAAGCTGCACTGCAACAGAGTAGAAACTGCAAAAGCAGAGACAAAGACACATACGCTAGACGGCGACGGACCGTCTGGCTGTCGACCTCGGGCTCTGGAGGACGGGCACTTGTTGCCCAATTCCCATGGCCAGGAAGAGGCGGCAGGAGAGCAGTTTGGTGAGTGAAGATATCGATCACGTCTTCCGCCTCCTTGTAGTCAAAGCAAAAGAGCTCGGGACTGCCCCAGAGCGAGGAGGACGAGGACGAGGAGGCATCGCTCCACGGGTCACTTAGAAGCTGATTGTTCCGCGTGTAGGGGCCCATGGTGGCAATGCGGTGTTGGGAATTTGGGATGTGGAGTTTGTTGTGAGTTCCGACGAGGTAAGGTTTCCGGTCGTCATTCGGACGAGGGAATGGAAAAGTTGCGCATGGAAAGGAAAGGAAAGGAAACAGAAGGGAACGAAAGAAAGACAGCACCGAGAAAAGACGTGGGAAACATTATGTGTTGGGACGGAAACGTGAAAAAAAGAGTTGGCAATATATTGTGACAGCATAGTGAGGGAGAGGTGAAGGCAGAGTGAAAGTGAACGTGGAAGTGAACGCCATGTGCTTGGACGGTGCGGCTAACGCAGAACAACACACGGACGACGGGCGACAAAAACGCCATAAAAGACACATAAGACATCTAAGACAATCAGGACGCTCCGAGGACATCACGCCGCCTTGAACAGAATTATCTGATCATTGGATGCCATTGTGGTGATGCCTCGAAAATAGCCGTTCTGTTTTCGTCTGTTTTCTTTTTCAGTATGTCCGAGACTCCAATGTTTTTCTTTGACTGTTTTCTTGAAGAGCTGTCTGGCTGTCTGCTTCTGCGGATATGCTGTCTGCTTGCTGTCTTCTGCCTGCTGTCTTTATCTGTCTTTGTGCTCTTTGGCAAGCCGTGGCTAACGAAAAGCTAGGTAACTGGTGACTTATCTGAAGCGCTTGTGCCTGTGCCTGTGTCTTTGACCTGCCTAGCTCTCTCGAATACAACAAAACAAACTTGGAGACATCAGGCGTCTCGTCTTTTGGCCACTCAGCACACAAAACGATTTGTCTGGGCCAAATTGCCTTCGATTCTCTAAGCTCCGCCACGGAAGTAAGTGAATAGGCTTCTCATCTGTCTATGGGCAGATATAACAACGAGTATAGAGAGAAGATAGAGAGAAGAAAGACATCAGTGCCAAAGCTCAACAAAACATCTCTGCCCTGTTGGCTAGAGCAGGAGCTCAAAAGACTCCCTTTTCTTCTTGTTGGCATGGCCATAGCCAGCTCAAGGTTGAAAAGCCGGCCCCCAAGGGCATCACCCGCCGGATCCCTGGCGATACTTTCCTTTGTTTCCCACCCCTCCCCTGTTTTCGAGCCTCTTTTTCTCTTTCTTTCTGTCTATCCCACTGACCGAGACCAACAGAATCCGCCTCTTCCAACCGAAGCCGCAAATGCGCAAATAGGGGTATCAAATCCGCACGCAAGGGGAACACAATCAAGCAACAAACAAGGGAACAAAACACTCAAGGGAGCCGCTCAAACGAGAGAACCTGGAATCAATGCCGCAATCATCGTCACAAAGGAAATATACATACCCGTCTTCCTTCGAGTTGGAGCCGCCAAACTTAGCCGCAGGTTGCCCTGCCCGTGGGCCGCCCGTAAAGCCGCCGCCGCCACTTGGTTGCGGCGTGCCTTCTGACTGCTGGCCAGCGCCGCCGGCACCCAAGCCGGCACCTGCGCCGGAACCCGTGTTGTTACTGGTGTTGCCATTGCCGAGGTTGAAATCCACGTCGTCATCATCGTCATCATATTGCATGCTGTCGTCGTAGTCGCCTCCGCCCTGGCCGCCATCGTCGCCATAGTCGTCTTGGCCTTGGCCCGCTGGTTGTGGCGCCGCGGCTGGCTCGGCTGCTGGAGGCGGTGGTGCTTGTGCGGGAGGTGCTGCCGCTGCCCTTGATGCGGAGGGCTCGTCGTCGTTATAGCTGGATGGGAATCAAAGAGTTAGCAATGCGATCGATGGGCCAGGCCTGTCTTGTTCCATCAAACTCCATCGGGCTCCGGCTGGCCTGGACTGCTGCTTCCACGATGGATTGCATGAGTACTTACAGATCGGCGAACAGCTCGTCGTCAAAATTCTCCGGCTCCGTCATTGTTGCTGGTGGTTCTCTTCGGAATTGTTGATTCCCGTCGTCTCCGCAAGCTTTCCGCAATCGTCACAGGCCTCCAAATAGGCCCTGTATCGTACAATAGGTGCAATCGTACAGTTTGGAGAGGAAAAGGGGCTCAAATTGATACAAAAATCGAATAAGAAACAAACAAACGTCGGATTGGCGATGGCTTCGGAAAAGGAATGAAGAATGAAGGAGAGAAAGCGACGCGGTAGCTCCCAGGGCGGAGAAAAAAGGGTGAAGAGCAGCTGGGCCTGGACTGGCACAGTCGCTCCTTCCATCCCAATTCCTGGCTCTCCTCTCCACTTGCTCACTAATAATATGTACGCCTACGACATACACGGAACTTGGGCCTGAGGAAGGAGCTATGCAGCCGCAAGCTTTCCCTTTTCTGCCTGAGGCGTTAGGCTCCAACCAGCACCTGCAAGTCCCCGCAGCGCAATTCCAAACGCACTGTGCGGAAAAGAGCCACCGACTGTGGTACACACGGCCCACCTGCCTCAACACCTCACATGCACCTCCCCGCGTGCGACTTGGCCCCAAACCGGCTAGCGGGGCTCTCTCTCAACAACAGCCAATTCACCCTTCTGCCGCCTGCGTCTCAAACCACTACGAAAGTAGCCAAAGGACAGTGTACGTCGTAGACGAACAAGACAACCAACAAGCACGACGATAGCGGCCATCACCTGGTGCTACTGTTTTCTTGAAGCTTCACGACAACGACCACGACCACCAAGCATCACCGACAAACTGCAGCAGGCCCTGCAGATCAGTCCCCCTCTCGATCGACAAAGCTCAGACTCCATCTAATTCTAATCTCTCTGGCTGTCGCTTGACCTTCCCGTTGATCCCCGCCAAGGACTCGCCCCCCTCCTTTTGCATCGTGTTCTCTGCTCTGCCAGCCTTCCACATTCACCGTCAGTTGCGACAGCTCCCGACCACCTTTCCTCTGAAGTCGTCCCGTACACAATGAGCATATGAACGCATCTCGGTGACCGCCCCAGAAGAAGAGCCGTCCCTTCAGTGCTGAATCCGAGATGTTCAGTTCCTCGGGCGGCGGCAAGAAGCCGTCGAACCATCAGGTGAGCTAGCTCGTAGCATTGCTGTTTGGAAAGAAGGATTGGGCATTGGTGAGCAAGGGAGGAAGAAAGGAACAAAGTTACTGACAAGCTTCCAGCAGCAGCAGGAGATGGTCCAAGTTGGTAGGTTATCTTCGACGTCGCATGGAACAGCAAGCTAGGAACGTTGTTATGCTAACTCTTCTGTCCTCGAGCAGATCGAGCCGAGTAAGTCTTTTGGAAGCCCTTCTGCCTACATCCGTCTCGTCTTCCTCCACCTCGTCACTAACAACCTCTTTCCAGCTCCACATCACCATTCTGGAGAGCGCCGCCCCGTGAGGCAGCTCCCAAGACAAGCTCCGATAGCGGCGGCCGGCGTGATCCCGGTATCGTCGTCGGTGCCGCCTACTCACATGCCGACATACTCAAGTTTGACTCTCTGTACGTACTGAGCACTCCAATCATGTGCTTATGGGGTCTAGCTTCTAACATCACTAGAAATATATCCAGCTCCTCCTCTGGCCGGCCACGAACGCCGCCCTCCTCCTCGAACAAGCCGCATGCTGCCTCCAACAGCCATGGCACATCATCTCCAAAACACGCCACGTCAAAGTCGAACCCGCGGAACTATAGGAACTTTCTGACCAACACGGACGACGACTGGAACGCCGACGAGTCGGAGGATGTGTACGGCTACGACGAAGACGATGGCGACGACTTTGGACTGCCGAGCCTGTCCAACATGAAGCGGAGGACAAGGCGGATGGCGGCCGTAGGAGGTGGAGGAGGAGACGGTCGGGCGGGAAGCAATCGCGGGCCGACAGTACCAAGTCGAGGCCTGGGCGGGCGCGGCAGTGTCAGCGGCAGCCTTGGCGGTAGTTTCGGCGGCAGCAACAGCCACGGCACGAGTCACAGCATATCCCTGGCGACGCTCGACCACGACGACATTGGCGACGCCCTGGCGTCGCCCCTCGGCGGACTGCAATCGCGACGCTACTCGAATAGTGCCGACATCGCCGTCGAACGGCCCGCACCATCGTACCCGGTCCCCAAGAAGAGCGAGGGCAAGATTTTGCGGCCGCAGTATAAGGATATTTTGCGCGACCCGGCCAACGCTTTACACCTGATCGACCACACACCCATCCCCCCGAACGCGAGCACAAAAGAGATCGAGGCGATTAACTCACGAATACACCGCATCAACCGCTTCAAGAAGCTTCTTCAAGCATCGACTATCCCACTTCCCGATCTACGGTCTCTAGCATGGTCTGGTATCCCGCAAGAAGTGCGCGCCATGACCTGGCAGCTGCTCCTGAGCTACCTCCCGACAAGCAGTGAACGCCGGGTGGCCACGCTGGAGCGGAAACGCAAAGAGTACTTGGATGGTGTCCGCCAAGCCTTTGACCGGGGAGGCGCTGGTGGAAGCGGTGGATTGTCTGGCAGTTCCGGCGGCCAAAAGTCGGCAAGCAACACACCGTCGAGCAGCCGTGGCCGTGGGCTGGACGAGGCCGTGTGGCACCAGATCAGCATCGACGTGCCTCGGACAAACCCGCACATTGAGCTCTACGGCTACGAGGCCACACAGCGGTCGCTCGAGCGGATCTTGTACGTCTGGGCCGTGCGGCACCCGGCGAGCGGCTACGTGCAGGGCATCAACGATTTGGTGACGCCGTTCTGGCAGGTGTTTCTGGGTGTCTACATTGCCGACCCGGACATTGAGACGGGCATGGACCCGGGCCAGCTGCCCCGGGCCGTACTCGACGCCGTCGAGGCCGACTCGTTCTGGTGCCTAACCAAACTGCTGGACGGCATCCAGGACCACTACATTGTGGCGCAGCCGGGCATCCAGCGGCAGGTGGCAGCGCTGCGGGATCTGACGTCGCGCATCGACGCTCCGCTGGCCCAGCACCTGGAAAAGGAGCACGTTGAGTTTATCCAGTTCAGTTTCCGGTGGATGAACTGCCTGCTGATGCGCGAGATTAGCGTCAAGAACACGATCCGCATGTGGGATACATACATGGTAGGTCCCCCCTTGTTCACTAACGTCCTATTTTTATAATTTTTATTTTTATTATTGCAGGGCAGTCTAAGATCTTTTTCTGACATACACTAGGCCGAGGAGAACGGCTTTTCCGAATTCCATCTCTACGTCTGCGCCGCGTTCCTCGTCAAGTGGTCGAGCAAGCTGTGCGGCATGGACTTCCAGGAAGTGATGATGTTCTTGCAGTCGCTGCCGACGCGCGACTGGACCGAAAAGGACATTGAGCTGCTGCTCAGCGAAGCCTACATCTGGCAGAGCCTGTTCAAGGGCTCGTCGGCCCATCTCCGTGGCCCATCCAACCGCCTGCCGTCCACCAGTGTGCAGCTGTAGAGGGATGTGTTGTTTGACTCCTTAAAAACCTGCGATTTGTGCCATTTCCTTGGTGCTTGCGTGCCCTGTTTATCCCCTTTATATCATGTCTTTGGGCAGCAAGCTCTGCTGCGTCTGTCTTATTGCATTCCTTCATTTTTCATATCTACATAATAGCAGGCTAAATTATTGTATGCGTCTCTGTGTGTGTTTTTGTCTTGATTTCCTTTTCTTGGTTCGCGTGCAAAGGATTTGTCGCAGTATTACGTACGGCTCTCGTGAGATTGGGGAGGTGTGGGAACACGTGGGAACGGACATATTAAAAGAAAAAGAAAAGCGAAAATGGGAACAAGGACTTTGAATGGGCATGTCGTCTTGCCAAGAGACCTTTTGAAGGATGGAAGGAGGAACAGGGGCAAGCACGAAAATAGAAGGGTGTATTTTCTGTGTACAAGGACACAGCAACGGAGATCATAGAAATAAAGGGGGAGACATCGAAATTGAAAAGAAATGAAAACAAAAGCGAACAGACTCCGGGTGCCAGCATATCCAGTGATCGCAGCGTGCAACCCACTCTAATTTATCGTGTGCCTTTTCGTCGCAGCCTCACGTAGAACAGTCCACGACATCGAGGGGGAGAGGGAAAAGGATGAGCATTACAAATACACAAAGTGAGCGAACAAGCACGACAAAGGATGTAGACAACGTATTAACTAAAGGGCGGAACGGACTGCACTTTCAGAAAATTTGGTGTCATGCTCACGCTTCCACCCCATGGTTTTGCTTCCTTTTTATGATCAGATGACGTGGCTGTGGTCGGTCGTGAGCAACGTCCGGACGGAGGGCAAGGCCTTATTCGAAACACAATACGGTGCACTTGAGGCCGGGCAAACTAGAAGTAAAGACGACGATAAAACGAGGGCGCCAGAAGACGAAAACTGATGTGACTGCCTGCACATGTTAACGCATGGCTTCGGAAGCCGGATGACGATGCCGAGCAAAGCCACGAAAACGAGGGCGAGTGTGAAGACGGGGTACAAAATACTCTTGCCAGTACGCTGTACTCTTGATCTCTGCCTGATTCTGCCTGTCGGAGAATTTTATCGAGTGTTCTATGCTTTTTTCACGTTGGGCAAGCGTTGCACACAGCCGGGCGAAGAGGACGAAATGGAGGAAGATGAAGGCCATGGTGGGTAGAAAAGAAAGGGGCAAAGAAAATAAGATGGCGACGAAGAACAATCAGAGATCTTCAAGCACAGCTATATTGAAGAAGAGTATCACGACTCAGATAAAGATGTTCGTCCACAAGAATATTGAGATGGGGCATCGTGAGAATGGGTAGGACATGTGCTTCACAAAACACTTGCCGGCAGACAAAATATATCTCATTGCACATCAATAGTATGTTCATATCTGCTTCTCCAGACTTATGATATCGATCTGGCAAAGTGGTCTTGATATCAACTGACGGAAGATGCCGTTTGTTTTCATTGTATCCTGGCCGCATCCGTGCACCTCGAGAGTATAAACCGAACAGTGGAGAACTCAACAGATATATTTCTCGTCGAATAAACTGTAGATACCCCGCGCCCACCTTGTTCTTTTTTTTTTTTTTTTTGCAAGAGAACAGCTTCGGGGAGCAAGAAACACCCCCCGCGTGACGCAGACACTTCGGGGTGTAGAAAGATGGTGTGGGCATACTTGGCATATCCAGGATTTGTGAACAGCACTGGTGTTGGGTGTTCAGACAATGGCTTGTCCATCGAGATGTTTTATTTTTGTATATTCAAAGAATAATCGACATAAAATGTTGAGAGCAAGCTCGTCTCTTTGAACCTCGACCGGCTATCGGCATCTCGTCCACATCTTTGAAAGTTCTCGTGCAAGTTCCATCACCATCTACTGCTATTCGATTTCATCTTCTTCTCAAATGCTCTTTGAATTATCATTACATGTTGATAATAGCTTCCACTCTGGGTAACACTAGAATGTGCCAATTGACAAGTCCTTCCTACTCTCTTTTGACGCCTTTGTTTCATCTATGCGAGACGCATGTTTCCTGCAGACCGAAATCCTAAGCAAAGCAGTTGCAAAACGGCGAGGCAGATGCATAAGCAACAGGCCATGCAATGCCGTGTGCAAATTCAACACAGACAAATAGAAAAAAAGAAGTCACAACGGTAACGGCAGATACAGGCCACAAAACTAACCATAGTCTTTGGCTTAGTGCTGCCGTTTTTGCCCATAAATCCCATTGAACACTCTTTCATCTTCCTCAACAGCGGCCACCCATCGGGACCAAACCGACGTAAAACACGGCGAGGCAAGAGATAAACAGGCATCTAGAGCATCCCTTAGGGATGAATGCTCCCGAAAAATGCATATCCATGGGGCACATAATATTTTGGGCAAGATGGCTTGACAAGAACAGGTAAACACGTCAGCCTTCTAGTCTGGTTCTGTGGCTATGTTGGGATGGCATCTACACAGGAATCTATTTTATACCTATTCAATGGCGATACACATGGCATTTGTACTTGGGATAAAGTCTATTCTGATCGTCTGTGAAAACATCTCTTTGAGACATCAAAGTGTCCTTGTGATTTATCAGCACGTCGTCCAAGCCTAGTAGCTATACTGATGTTTAGCTATCACTTGCGAATACAGTGTTCATCGCCGATAGGCAAGATGGAATGGTACACTGTCTTGGGCCACTTTCACTTTTACATGTCTTTTACGTGGCGTGCTGTGTCATTTTCAAGCTCTGTATTAGGTTCCAGCGAAAACTATCTAAGGCAGCAACAAAATATTCAATATGTGCAAAGTTGGATACTTGGTAGAAAACAGTATTAGACGACACTGGGCACATAAATTAGACGATCAGTCGAAGTGTATACGTAAGTTGTCTTTATCGGGCGCACACAACATCGATCATCTCGTGATTCTCAGATCAGCAAGCAGAGGGCCCTCTTTACGTTGTTTTATTTGTTTTATTGTGTTTTCAAAAGCCCCAAATTTTGGATGATATTTATCAGTGTATTGGATCTCTCCCAGGATCTTCTCTTCTTTATCTATCGGCTGTTCGTGTACTCATATGGCTGTTGCTATACAAAACGTGGCTTAGATGATGGACGCGGGCTCATGACGTACACTGCCGCGAGGTGCTGTCAATATGACGAGGGGTAGGAAGAAGAAGAGTACCGGAACCAAATATTCTTTACTCTGTTCGCAAGATAATTCTGGTCTTCGAGGCAGACATCAGGCACTCTCCAAGGGAAAGATGCATCTTGTATCTCTCATGGTCCATGCACGGACGAGGCGAAACGTTGCTACCCGTCCCGTCATTTGGCAAATGTCGATGGAGGTGAGTGCTCGAGAAGGTAGTCTTTGCCTTTTATTTGTTCATTTGTTCTATTCGCCTTCTCTTATTATTTGGTCGGTGTTCATTGGCAGCATGTAGGCGTTGGGCCGTCAAGGCTTGTCATGGAACATCGTAGTCAACGCTCTTCGTATGGCATCATTTATTTACAAAAGGACGAGAAATAAAGAGCTAAGTAAAATAAAAATAAAATGCGGCACAGCTTCACCGAGAATAGTATCATCGATATACCATATTTTATTTCCGTCAAGCCCTACGTTAAAAATGACGAGATAAAATAGATCCAGGAGATCAAATACGCCCGCCTCGCATCTCACCAACTGGAACTTCCCCTTGTGAGGCGTCGTCAGCATTTTTTAGGGCCAAGCCTTCATACGACGTTTTGCGGACTCGAGACGAAAAGGCGAGTCACAAAAAGGGACGGCATTTATCGCCCTTCCCACGGAGTTCTCCAGCCTTATTCTCACCCTTTTTTCATTAGCGATGTCAAAGTCAAATACGTACGTTCTCACTTATTAACTGTTTGTTAGCAATGTCGTGAGTCTCACGGTTTGTCTGGGATATTTTATTTCTCTCATCAAAGAATGACCTGTCGTCCAGGGTCCTGTAAGTGCCCTAAACGACAGTGCAGGTACTAGCGCACAGCGGGCGCCACCCGCCCTAAGTTGGAGTGCGTAGCAATGCGACATGGCAGTCTTTCGTCACCAGTTCCGACTCTTATTGCTTCTCACTCCCATTCTCCCACTCTGGCCCCATTTTGTGCCCCATTTTCTGCCCATTTGTGCCCCTCCGCCGCTGGCCAGGCCTTACTGATCCTGGTCTTGTTTCTATTCTCGTCCAACGCCTTGTTGGTGTCGTCCTCTTCGTTCTCATGCCTTTGTCTTTTCAACGTCGAAAACAGGCAGCATCGGTTTGGAGTGGATTCTGGACTGGACAACGTGGATTTGATGGAGACATTCCTGTTCTTTTCGTCCCTTTGTCTCGTCTCTTCGCCTTTTTCTCGCTGTCCATCGCCACTTGTTCCATTTGTTTTCCCAGGACTTCCGTAGCAGACGCGTAGTTTATTGCTCCTTCTGATTCCATCGCCCAGTTTTGCATCGTTTGGTTCTATCTTTGGTTTCTTTTTCTGCCATGCAAGTGCAGATGCAACTCCTGCAGGTTGGCCATCTCTTTTCTCTCTTATTTTTGTTTTCTCCATTTCGTCACTCTCTTCGTCCATTCCTGGCCCCTGCCTGCGTCTCTCGTGTTTCGTCTCATGCAGCTATTTTAATCTTTGGAAACTATTTTCACCACTTCTTCGCCTTCTTTTCTTTTTGTTTTGTTTTTCTTTTTTTATTAGACGAACCATGGATTGGCCCCCAACATGAAGAAGAGAAGAAAAATAGAATGAAGATCAAAACAATGGCCGGTCCCGGTTGCACACTCCCCATACACGCCCCGTGGGATCGTCGAGCACGGAGTCGAAGCCACTAGGATGGATAGATGGGATTGGAAAATTGGTGCACTGATAGCCCGGTACTTGTCGCGTCCTTGTTTGAACATGGTCCTTGTAGATGCTCGCCTGCATTTCGCAGATTCCGAGCAGAAGTAATAGAAGTAGCAGAAGTAGCAGAAGTAGGTTGTTGGTTCTTCTTCATTGGAGACTCAAACCCTTGGAACGAGGAACGAGTGATCGGGACTTGCTGCTGACGGCAACATTATCTAAGCTGAAGGAGGAAGTCGGTCGATTGGCTCGTCTTTGCTCAAGCTCCCCATCCTTATTTGCTTTTTCTGTTGTATTTCCTTACTTTTCGTCTGTTGCACGAGGAACCACCGTGTGTGCATGGGCTGGTATTTTTTCAATGTTTTCTTCCAAGCCGGACAACGTCACTGGCTTTCATTTCTCTCTCACGCTCTCTCGCCCACTCTGTCTCTGACAGGCCAAGGCCTGTGGCCCACTCTTGTCCGTCCCTCGTCAAGCCCTGGTCATCCGAACATTTGGCTGACAATGAGATACAACATACACAGTACTTGTACTTGTTTGTATGGATGTACATGTTTTGCAAGTGCTCAGTACAGATTCCTGTCTGATAGTCTGATATCTGTAAAAAGGTGAGAATGAGGGGCGCGCTGGTCATCTGCGGCCTCCACTCTCCAAAAAAGCTGATCCCACGTTTCGAAAACGGCCAAGTCTCAGCGAGGATATTTGGAAACTCTATTTAAAGTACTCACTGAACTGTAACGGGTCGATCGGTCGACAAGTATGACGCACAGAGAGATGCTGTCGAAAAGTCTGGCCGCCGGAACGGACGGGGAAGGGGAGAATGGAAACATGAGAACATGGGCGGAACATGGGTAACTCGGACGGATCGGCGGTGAGTGGGACCTTTTTGATGGAAGTCGAGAAGTCGAGAAGTCAATGAGAAGGAGACAATAATGGAATATTCCGCGTAAGCGAGAGAAGAAATGTGCATACGAACAAGTGTGATGGCAAAGCTTGCATATTATCGTGCAAAAGAAAAGAAATACACACCGAAATATGCATGCTGTCACGTTGGTTGAGAGATGCGTAACACACCCGGACAGGATGGCGGCGATGGTGCTCCTACACTGTAGTTCCTAGCACTGTTCCTATTGACGACCGGTATGAGCCTCGTTGATTTCGAGATCAAGGTGTGGGCGAAGACGCCATCTGAAGACAATATCTTGACCAGATGGCCTAAGAGACAGGCCACTCTGTGCCTGCCCGGAACTTGGAGTAAGGCGATCAAAACGAAGGAGGTGGTGCCAAGACCCAAAATGAGGACTGCTCTCTTTTCTTCAACGACAATCAGGACAGTCAGGACCTGGAAGGGTTTTCCGGGAGGCTTCAAGTATGTGTGTGCACAACATTCTCGTGCGCGCTGTCTCGCCACATCCTGGCCTCGTCCAGTGTTATTTTTATGCAGCACAAGGTGGCTGGCTGAACGAAGCATGCACGGAGTGGAAGTGATGCACAAGCAAGCACGCCCCAGAAAGCACAGCTGGTTGGGGCTCCACCGGTCTGGATCGCTGGTTGGAGCACACACACGACCACTCCTTGACGTCCCATACTTTTGCACCTGTATCCTGGAGTCGAAGAAAGAAAAAGAAAAAGAAGAGGCAAAGCGTCCGAGAAAAATAGAAGAAATCTTGATCAGAAACCACAGTCGGGACCGTAAAGTCGAAACGAGCAGGGCTTGCTTGAGACACTGATCTCCTTTCCTTTCAGTCTTTTCACTTGACTGACTGCAGGCTCACAGGTGATGGCTCGGGCCCGATTGTGAAATACTCATGTGCGTGGTGTGAACTTTTTCTTGTTGTTATTGTTTCTGTCATTCCACCGTGCTCCCGACAGATGTTCTGCATCCCCGTTAGAAAACTTGTTAAACTTACAAGGTCTCACAGGGCAAGGAAGGTCTCCAGAGGCCCAAGCTTGACTACACCGGGAAAGGCTTTCCGTAGGTAAGGCAACATTGAAAATAAGGGCAGGCAGCGACTGCATGCTGCGCTGTATACAGTGAACGTCTTTTTCTCTTTTCTTTATTCCCCTTCTTCATCTTTCACCCCGTGGCGATCGGGACGGGATCGATGGTTGATGGCAAACATGGCATGAAATAACAAGGACACGAATGGGAACAACAGGACGAAAATAGTAAATGGTAAAGACGCAGCGTCGAAAAAACCGAGGGAAGGGCCGAGGCCAGCGAAACCGGGAGCTGCTCGACTTGCGTTGACCTGCGTGATCTCTTTTCCGCCCAGTCTTCGGACGGAGCAAGCAATAGCCCAGCATTCTATCAAGCTTTCCCTGCCCCGTCAAGCCCTTCCGCAAGCCTCCATCTCCCATATCCTGTACCTCGTCCCCTTGCCTCACTGGCGACAAGGAGGCCAAACAAGGAGGCAGGGCGAATGTGTCAAATCGTGAGGCTTGTTTCTGAGAGCTGGGATTGCGATTGGACCGCATTAGTTGGAGTCCGTGATAATGTCCGTTCTTTTGAAAACCGGACAAACAGGGCTCGACGTCGTTTGGAGAGCGTGGCCAATGTAATTAAAGTGACCAGAGCGAGATAATCGTAAAGGGATGTTGTGTATGTAGTAATGACAAACGAGAGATGTAAATATGCTGGGCTTCTCACAGCGCACTAAAAAGCTTAAGTCGACAGTTGAGACACACTGTTTTGGCTTGACACGTGCGCCGAAAGCAAATATCCAGGGGTTGTGAGACAAAACACGACGAAAAAGGGAAAGAGGGAAAGAACGTTCCAAACAAACAGGAAAAAGGTCCAGTTGGTACTTGTAAAACGGCGCAAAGCGAGGGAAGGAAAGGGAGACTATGGAAGCAAGGAGGATGCGAGCGCATCGCCCGGCTCCGAGAAGCAGGGGAATGAGCGACAGTCTGGTAATGTGACTGAGAATACGGAGTAGAGATGTGGAAAGAGGCAAAAAGTACGACCGAATGGCATGAGAAAGATCTTTGATAAAAGGAAGGAGGGATCGAGTGCAGCGACAATATCAGGAAGGAGGGGTGGATGATTCAGGTCGCGACTGCCGCTAAATCGAAATCGACCACCGCATCGCACCTGCTTTACGATATCGTCAATTGGCGTCCCAAATGTCAGGGGCTGCTTAAGCTGGAGGAAGGAGGGGTCAATGTCAATGGGGCAAGACATTTTGTTGTGAGCCTCGAGATGCATCTGTTTTGTCTCTCGTTTTTCTTCCCATCAAACAAGACAGCCTAAGTACCACGACACGCTCCATGCTCTGCACTTGTACGCTCTCACAAGACATGCCCACCACACCTGCGCTGAGACTATCGCACCCAGACAAATTACACGTCAAAACTTTCCGACGTTGAACAGACCCAGAAGCAGGCTCAGAGCCAAACCCAACATCAGCCAAGCAGATTTGCTGTTATTTTTCTGTTGCGCCAGCTTTTGCTCGTGTTCGCGGTCTTTGGCCTGTGCTTTACACAGTATCCATACATTTTCTTTCTTCCGCTCGCGTCCCACAGCCGAACAACAGCGCCGTGTTGTGACCCGATTCTCGGAACGGGTGTGGGGGGAGGATTGACGCTCTCTTCTCAATTTACGGGATCGAGGGAATACGAAGAGTCCCCTGGCCCTGACCCTGTCTTGGTCTTCTTTGTCCCTCTCCCCATTTACCCCATTTTTCGTCTCTCGTCTTCTCTTGGACACTGGGCACCATCCAACAATCCAAGAGACATCCAAGACACAAAGTCATCACACCGTCCCCCCTAGACGCCAAAATGCCATCTAGCGGACGAACGCATGAATTGGGGGTCCTGGCCAAGCCAAGCGAGCGATCCTGTGCCGCGGACAAAAGTCTGGATGGAGGTATGCGCTGAAACACAATCGAGGTATGTGAGATACGTGGGCAGTGGACTTCAATATATTTCTTGAGATTATCGCGTTTTTTGCTCGTGGAGAGGCCGCCGTCTGACATTGAGCACCGTCACATGGGGGAAAGAGGGATGATGGCTATGCCTTTGGTATGCCTTTATGGCAAACGCGGCAGCTCGACAGGTTGAGGGTGCATCTTTGCTTGCGCGTTATATTATCTGCACACTCGGTGTTTCCCGTGCTACAACTGCTTCTTCCGCGCCTTCTACTTATTCCATGCATCTTGCATCGACGAACAAATGGACGGACATATGAACCGTCCTGCGTTGCTGTCTTGTCTGCCGTCTCTTGCTCTTTGCTGTGCCGCTTGTTGGCTTGATGTCCTGCGTGCAAGCTCTTTGGAAAGCTCCGTCCTGATACGTTCATACTGACAGAGAGGACAAGAAGACAGGATGTTGGCGTCCATTCTCAGCCGTCCACGACGTTCTCCGTATTATATCCCAGCGCAATGCTCTTCCAGCTCTCATACCTCTCACAGCACACCGACCAATCTGAGATGCCCAGTGTGTTCTTTTCAGGAAAGGCGTCGGCATCGTCCACCCCTGCTAGGCTCCATCTCCCTCCACCCACCCGAGCCACCCCTGCCGTCTGCCCCCCTTGCCGTCTCGAGCACATCTGAAACAACAGCAGAAGCATCGCAGCGGCCAATCGTGACATGCCTCTCCAATCCGCGATCAGTCCATCCCTGGCTTGGCTCCAAAGTTGAAATTCTCTTGCGTCCTACGGTAGGATGCGTGCAGCACACCTGCATAAGACGACAAACGACGTAGCACGTCGTAGTAACCCCTCCAAGCCAAGTCAGCCATCAAGCCCACAAGCCTTTCGACAGGACGAAAACCGAATGTGGTTGAAGGGGGAGGATTCAATTTATTTGAGCCTTCGTCGACCTCGGAAATGCCTCTTGTTCTGTGAGCGGTTGCTTATTACAGGCATCACAGCATCACGCCTCAGCAGCCCCGTCAGATCATAAAACCTGGCGGTAGACATGCCGCAGGAACGCGAGCCTTTGCACAGCGCACAAGAAGAGTAGACAGGAAAAAAACTGTTGGCATTGTGCCTCGTGCAACAGACTACCCGGCGTGCAGATAAGAATGGCAGCGAATTCTCTTGCATACGAATATGTACGCGCACGGTGTGCGTACGCCGTGTTCCGAGAGGCGTAATACGCAACGCGCAACCTTGAGGTGGCTCCTTCAGGCGCCCTAGAAGAAAAAGACAATTTGAGCCTCGCACAAAGCACATAAAAGACAAGCAAGAAGGCAAACAACAAACTATTTATTTATATTACAAAAATAAATAAGAAAGAAAAAGAACGGCGACCAAAGGAGGCAAAACGCGCCCTATGGAATGGAGGGAGGGGAACTCGGATGGAAGAAGCAGGACGATAATCAACGTCTAGCCATCGAAAAACATGTCTTGAGCTTCGAGGTCCTTTTTCATCGGCAAAAGACCAGATGCTCCAGTATTTCTTATTCACCTCGTGTGGAGAGTGTGCCGTCATCCACGCCTTTTTTGGCTCTGGCCACAACGCCGGCCATCGATGACTGCTTGCTAAATATGGAAGCGATCCATTTTTATCTGCTGTTGTTTTTCTGCTGGGTTTGCAATTTTTGCCTCGCTCTATTGGCTTCGCTGTTTTTTGGTCGTTTTCGTTGCCTTTGTTTGTTTTATTTGTTTTTATTTTGTATTTCTTTTATATTCCATTCTGATCCGATCTGTTGCAGCTTCACCATTGCTATTCTCGTCCTTTCCGTCTATTTCGTCATTTTCGTGCAAAGGTGCCCATCCTTTACCGTCCTTGCTGTTCTTATTCGGCTCGACGGGCACTGGTCCTTTTTCAAAGCCATGGGGGATGGCTTTCTACAGGGAGCCTCGGCGTGTGGGAATATCGGGGCGTTGATTCCACACTACAACGGCGATGGCGGCTTCCACGGAAATTCCATTGACTTTTTTTTGCTAGTTTTGCCCGCCTAGCGAGGGCAAAAACGGAATCATCAACAATATGTTTCCAGATCCTTTCCAGGGGCACCATCTTTTCCGATTTCTAGAACGGACGAAAAGATCGAGGAAGACAAAAAAACGAAAGACCAGAGAACCGTGGAAGGTCAACAAACATCAACAAAAACCGAGGGCATTCAGGTCCACTTCGACGCCAAGGCAAACAAAGAGTGCATATTCTCCGCCACCTACGAATGATAGTCCCGCCAAAAAGCAGAACACTCATGCTCCTTGCGCATCTCGATGGATACGAGGACCCCTCCAGACACTATTGACTATTCCACAGGTCGACGCCGCCAGACAGACAGTCAGCCAAGGCCACTTTCAGGTGGCTGTCTGCCTACTATTTATTATTCTCTTTATTTTGAGTACTTTCTTTTTATGTTTGTCGTTTTTTCACCGATGAGCCATCTTGTGTCCGTCGTCAGGTCTTTTCAACGGACTGCTTTTGCTCCTCCACTTCGGCCAGTACGCCCCGTTTAAATCAGCCCAACAAACAGGACTGCGAGGCCACTTTTATCTTTGTTTTCCTTGCTGTTTCTCGGAATCTGCGGCTGTCCCTTACCCACACACCTGGCTCGCGTTTATTGATTTTGCAGTGCTTTCTATGCTTTTATATTGCCGTGTTTATTTTTGTGGTTTGGGTTGTGCAGTTTCTTCTGCCCTCCCGTGCATCAACAATGCATGTGCTGCTCGTACGGCTGAACTGTGAATGGCAGCCTGCTGGCACTTGATGGCAAGATAAGTTTTCTGTTCGACCAACCGAATCAACCATCAATATTTACGAAAATCGAGACCCGAAAATCGAAAATCCAAGACCAAAATCCAAGACACCACCAACGGTAGGCCACTAACACAGACCAGGCCCAGGTGTGCTGACCAGTTTCAGGGCAGTTTTTTTTGCCTGCACTAAGTCTAAGATAAACCCATCACACAGGTTGCGCCAAAACGGTTGCAACTCGAGTCGGCCACGGGCCAACATGCTGTCTTGAACGACGCTTTTTTTAGGGGTTTAAATGCCTCTCTCTAACAAAAGATGATGGTCAAAACGCCAATTCGATTGCACATGCACTCGATCTCTGATACATAGGATACGGTCGAGATGGTCTAGTCACAGAACGGACACTTTGAACGTTATAGACGAACTTTCCCCAAGTTTCAAGCACCCCATAACCTGTCTCAGTTCGCCGATCCTAAACATGCTGCGCCTCGTCTTCTGTCGTCGTCACCACCACCATCACTGCAATTGACACTGAACAAGATGTGTATTTGCTGTAATATTTCATGTCCAGCAGGATATGTCATTCGTATTCTTATATGAATATTCACAAGCACTCTCGACGCCACGGTGGCATTTTAAAGAAATCTTTACCCAGAGCTTCCCCACTGGTCGTGTGCCGACAGATACAAGGTGCCTACAAGAACAGTGGGCCCCTGGATGCCCCTCCACCCGCCATACATGCACAAGTGGAAACGTTAGCTTACCATGCTGTTGCTGTTCCAGTCCCAGTTACGAAAAACAACTAAGCACAGTCGGAGACCTGCATGAGCTTGGAGTGCTTTGAATGTAGGGGGAGTGGGGGACAGGAAGGCGAGTCAAGAAAAAGCAAGACAGGAACAAACAAAAAAAGGCCCTTGCCTGGGCCTAGCATTGGCTAGAAGGGAAGGCTCGGAGAGAAGACAGAACTTTTGCTGCCGCAAGCTCCAAGCTGTGCACTGTCTCGCATAACCCTTGTGGAGATCATGAGGTTCAGACGGCTTACACTGCCTGTGATAATTATTCGTCCTCGCCACCTGTACAGGCGGCCCACAAAATAGTTGTCACCCCATATCATTT
>WNYC01000092.1:145-114083 GCA_021396375.1 Sporothrix mexicana | reverse complement strand
GCCGCCCTTTGCGCCTCGCGCCGCTGCGCCCGGACCCGACGCTCGCCGCGGGCGGGAAGCACGTGCGCCACGTCGGGTACATGACGGTGCTCTCGGTCGTGCTGACGATCCCTGTGCTGGTCCTGGCGTGGGCACCGCTGCCGGCGCGCCCCATCGCCTACGGGGCCGCGTCGCTCGCCCTGGCCACGCTGGTCCAGTTTATCGTCGCGGGCCCGTTCTACCCCAAGGCGCTCAAGGCGATCGTCTTCTCGCGCGTGATCGAGATGGACCTGCTGGTGGTGCTCAGCACCAGCGCGGCGTACATATTCTCGGTCGTGTCGTTCGGCTATATGGTGGCCGGCCACCCCTTCTCCACAGGCGAGTTCTTCGAGACGAGCACGCTGCTCGTCACCTTGATCATGGTGGGCCGCTGGGTGGCCGCGCTTGCCCGCCAGAAGGCCGTCGAGTCAATCTCGCTGCGCTCCCTGCAGGCGCCCACGGCCTTTCTCGTCGCGGATGACGGCGTCGAGGCGGAGATCGACGCCCGCCTCCTGCAGTACGGGGACACGTTCAAGGTCGCCCCTGACTCGCGGATCCCGACGGACGGCACCGTCGTAGCCGGCGTGTCGGAGGTCGACGAGTCCATGATCACCGGCGAGTCGCGGCCCGTCGCCAAGCACAGCAGATCACCGGTCGTCGCCGGCTCTGTCAACGGCGCGGGCACTCTGCTCGTGCGGCTGACGCGCCTGCCCGGCGACAACATGATCACGACGATCGCCGGCATGGTCGACGAGGCCAAGCTGTCCAAGCCCAGGGTCCAGGACGCCGTCGACCGCGTCGCAGGCCTCTTCGTGCCCGTCGTGGTGGCGCTGACCATCCTGACGTTCTGTATCTGGATCGCGGTGGGCGTCGCCGTCCGCAGGCAGGACGGCAGCGAGGCGGCTATCCAGGCGCTGACCTACGCGATCACGGTGCTGATCGTGTCCTGCCCCTGCGCCATCGGCCTCGCCGTGCCGATGGTGCTCGTCATCGCCAGCGGCGTGGCCGCCGAGCGCGGCGTGATCTTCAAGTCGGCCGCGGCGCTCGAAGTCGCCCACAGGACGGCGCATGTAGTGCTCGACAAGACGGGGACCGTCACGCAGGGCAAACTCACCGTCACTCGCGAGTGGTACATGGATGATGGCGACTTCGACAAGGACAAGCAGGCGACCAGCCGCGCTCTGCTTCTCGGCTTGCTCGAGGGCATCAAACACCCAGTCGCGGCGGCGGTCGTTCGGCATATCAAGGCCCAGCACACAGGACTTGCAGCCGCTGCAGTCTTGGACCCGAAGACGCTCCCCGCCAAGGGCGTTATCGGCAAGGCGAAGAAATCCGGCCAAATCCTCCGGGCCGGCAATGCCCGCTGGCTTCGGCTGACCGACGACGGGATCGCGCGGGCGGTTCTCGACCGTGGCCACACCGCCTTCTGTTTCACGGTGGACGGCGCCTTGGCCGCGGTATTCGGGCTTGAGGACGCGCTCCGTCCGGACGCCGCCGCGACGGTGCAGACCCTCACTGAGCGCGGCATCGCGGTTCATCTTCTCTCCGGCGACGACGGCGGCGCCGTGCGTACCGTGGCCGCGCAGCTGCACATCGATGCCGCCCACGTCCGCGCGCACTGCACGCCCGCCGATAAGCAGGCGTACATCCAGAAGCTTCTGGCAGGTGGCCCCGCCGCCAAACAGCCCGTGGTCCTCTTCTGCGGCGATGGCACCAACGACGCCGTCGCCCTGGCCCAGGCCACCGTCGGCGTGCACATGCACGAGGGCGGGACGGACGTGGCGCAGTCGGCGGCCGACGTCGTGCTCATGCGCCCCCGCCTAGCGGGCCTGCTCACGGTCCTGGCGGTGAGCCGCAAGTCGATGCGCCGCGTGGCCTTCAACTTCGGCTGGAGCTTCGTCTACAACCTGTTTGCCATCCTGCTCGGCGCCGGCGCCTTTGTGCGCGCGCGCATCCCGCCCGCCTTTGCAGGGCTGGGCGAGCTGGTCAGCGTCCTGCCGGTCATCATGGCCGCCGTGCTGCTGCGCTGGTCCAAGATCTGACTGGCGAAGGTGTCATTATTCTCTGTATCCCGGGCTGAGACAGATGCGGATTGAGCTTTAACTCAATTTTGTCGACTGCAATGTACCCGGATGGACACGATACAACAGTTCTGCCGCTATTTTGCCTTTTACTTCCTGACTGTCTTTATTTTCAACTTTTATGTATTTCCTCCCCTTATTCTTTGGGAGACTTTGTAACACAAATATCAGTAGCAGAATCAGAGTGCCAAGTAAGAAGATTGTATCCGAATTGTGAACTAATCAGCGGGTGGTCATGTCGTAGGTTAGCTGTCGTTCGATAAGTCTGAGATGAACATCCCCCCAAAGCGAAACTAATATCCTTTGATCACCTTGCTTGCAGAGCTGCTGATCAGCGCAGATCGAGTTCTCCGGCCTACCTACGAGGCGTGAGGGGCTGTGGCAACCGCCCACATCAAACCATCGAGGTCAATCTGCATCGACGCAACAACCACAATGAACACTGATGATTCCGCAAATGATTGGTCTAGTGGTGATGGGTCCGATTGTCAAACTGGCAATGCTTTGAGCTCCAATAATCGGCCTGCTCGCGGCTGGCCCCGTGGTCAGCTGCGGCCGGCCGAAAGGTACTGACAGCAAGTTCTAGTGTTGCAAATTTATGTCCGGCCATTTTTATTCGCCATAGCTTTGTTGCGAAATGCGGTGGCCTCGTTTGCGGGGTTGGTCCAATTGGTGTCCAATTGGTATTGGAGCCACATAACTCCGCACTTCCACGCTCGACCTGCTGACACCACAACCCCCATCGATTCTTCACCATCCGAACCAGAGAAACCGACGACCCAGCAACATAAGCACAATCATCGCCATGAAGACGAAGACGCCGGCTTTTTTTCTGGCGGGAGACTCGACGACTGCAACGCAAAGTGTGGATGGAGGTGGTTGGGGCGACGGTTTCCTCGACATTGCTCGCAAAGGCGGCGCGGTCGGCGAGAACCTGGGTGCCAACGGCGCAACAACCGTGTCTTTTGTGTACTACGGCATCTGGGCACGGGTTCTGGCCGCCGTCAGAGAGCACAACGACACACACAACGTCATTGTCACCATCCAGTTTGGCCATAACGATCAAAACCCGTCCGCCAACATCTCCCCGGACCAGTTTGTTGCCAACCTGCAACGTCTCGTTGATGAAGTGCGCCGGGCAGGCGGCACTCCAGTCCTTGTGTCATCATTGTGCCGACGGAATTGGGGCGGCGATGGACGCATGGATCGCGATCTCCTCGATGTTGTCGTGGGCACCAAGCTCGCGGCTCGACGGGCACGATGCCACTTTGTTGATCTCAACGAGGCATCCATGGAATACAGTGCATGCATCGGGCCCGACAACGCACACACATACGATCTTATTCCGGGTGACACCACGCATCTAAACAAACAGGGCAGTGTTGTTTTTGGCGCATTGATGGCCCAGCTTCTACAGTGGGCAATGCCTGACCTTGCGGACTACGTCGAGCCCGACCTGAAACTGGCGCGCTCGATAGACGAAGGTGTTTATTTCTGGCCTGGTGCCGATGCCGATGCCGATGCCGATGCCGATGCCGATGCCGATGCCGATAATAAGTGGGTTACGGAAGACGGTAGTGGTAGAACGCAGGAATAGTTTTACCAACTGTGAGATTTAGGCACATTATGACGGAGAACCAAAACCAAAACGGAAAATAAACAGAAAATCTTGTAATCATTCGAAAATTCTTATTGTTTGAAGATACAAAGCGGAGAATAAATACACACCTGGAGGAGTGAAGCAACAGACTGGGGAACCTATTGAATATCTAGTACGTGTGTCATCCGCGTGAATAGCTGCTCAAAGAATGCACAGTGCATTTGCCAGACTGGCCACGCCGCCGGGAATATTTAGAGGAGCACTCGTAAACACAAACGAGTACTTTCCAGTCGTCTTACACTGCACCGACAGGCCTTCCAAGTCCAGCATCTCGCCGATCAGGACGCCCCAGCACGCCAGAAGGTGCTCGTGCAACGTCGGCATCGACCGCGGCGGCCACGCCTCAAAGGCGGGCTGGTCGCCGCCCACAACAGAAAAGTACTGGTCGTGCAGCCACGCTCTGAGCTTTTCGTCGCCCGCGTCCAGGCCAATGCTCAGCGGGACCTCACTGGATGCGATGGCGAGTTGCTCCTCGTCGTTGGCGGCGAGACACTTGTTATATTGCTGCATCCAGCCAGTGCGGACAAGCAGAATGTCGCCCTTGTCGAACGTGACGTGCTGCCAGGCCGCAACCTTTAGCAGTTCTTCCAGGCCGATCGGCCGGTAATCGAACGCATTATAGGCCTGCTTGCCCACCTCCTCCGCCCAGCGTGCGTAGTCGAGCAGGACACCGCGGCCAACAATGCCGTGATGACTGGCAGCGTGGATGCCACAGCGGTGGCTAGAACCGCCGGCAACCTCATCCTGGCCCAGATTGTTGTAGAACAAGGCCGACGACTGGTGGGCGAAGTGCCGGAACCCGTCCAGCTGCGAGCCTGACTGCGTGTTCATGTGGATGATGTCGTCGTTGACAGTATACTCGGGGTGGGTTGCCATCTGGCGCTCAAACGCCTGTCTCCCAAACCCGGGCTTCTTGGGCATCGTGATATCCCAGTTGAGCGACGACACGATGCCATGCTTGCTCTCGGCTGCGAGGACCGACTGGACGTGTTCCGGCGTGAGGAGGTTCAGACGGCCAATCTTTGCTGTCAGCAGTGTGCGATGGACTAGATCATAAGATGGGTCGTGGGTCGTCGGGCAAAGTAAAAACCGCTCACCTCGTCATTGCGGCCCCAGATCCAGGCTGCTTCTTTGGGAATACCGCTGGGCTTTTCGGTAGCCACGATCTCATGTAGCGTCGGCAGAAGTTTGCCCTCATTTTTGGGGTGCTTGTACGCTGTCGGCATCGTGACGGAGGTTTATTTAGTAACGCTGTGGCAATGAGTGGGTTTTCTTGTGATACTGTGATCCTCTCATGATGTATTCTGGGACTTCGTGCTCTGCGATGTCATTGTAAAGTAGTCATGCCTTCTCCGCATTCTCCCCCCATACCAAAAGAAGCACCCCACGATCAGTGTTAGTCGCAACTCCAGGCCTCGGCTTGTTGACCGTGAGCTCCACCGTGTGCTCCGATTTTGTTGGTTCTAGTTGATGGTTGGTGGCGTTCACCGGAGCAATATTAATAAGAGTAACCTTATTTCGACATTAAAGTTAACATAAATAATTGTGCTAACCAAAAAGCGTCAAAATTAACGGCGAATATATTATTTACGTCACAGGTTGTTCATCGCAAGCTTCACATCATAAACTGCTCTTCTTTGCCAGCCGCGGAATTAGTTTGAAAGCGTTGCCAAAGTTGATTTTGTCGCGGACGTCCTGTGGCATGCTGTAGCGCTCGATTTCCTCGAGGAATGCAGGATACGCCGGCGCCGGCGCATACGGGAAGTCGCACTAGAGGGAGCATGGGTGTCAGCAATCCACGTATGAATGAATGTGGAAAACGTGAGGTCGTGGTCAACACCACCACGTACACCGTAAAGAAGATGGTCGTGCGGAATGATTTTGAGCGCCATGTCCAGCACCTGCGGCGACGACGACAGCGCCAGGTCGTAGTGGAAGCTCCGGAAATCCTCCATCACACTGTCATGCGTCACGCCAATTTTGTAGGATGCCGCCATATCGGGCGTCTTGCTCAGAGGCGTCGCCAGCCGGCTGATGAGGTACGGTAACGTGCCGCCCGCATGTGACAGGATCACGGGACAGTCGGGGTACTTGCGGCGGGTGCCCATCATGATCATGTCCATGGCGGCGCGGCTCGTCTCGTGCGGGTAGTCGATCAGCGGCTGCGGCATCTTGGGGTTGACCTGGTGCAAATCAACCGGGTGGGTCGGGTGGACAAAGACGACGCACTTGCGCCGGTTGAGCTCGGCCCACACAGGCTCAATGTCGGCGTGGCCCAGATACGTGTTGGCGTCGCCGTAGCGCGTGAACAGCGTGACACCGTCGGCGTGCAGCGTGTCCAGGGCGTAGCGGATCTCGGCGAGGGCGGCGTCGGTGTCGAGCAGGCTGGGGAGGGATGCAAAGAAGCCGAAGCGGTCCGGGTTTTTGTCGCGCAGGGCGGCGGCGTACTCGTTGAGCTGGCGTGCCAGCTTGTAGGAGGCCTCGCCTTGAAGAATACACGCTCCGGGGGCCGTGGCCGACAGGACGGCCGTCTGGATGCCAAGCCGGCGCATCAGAAGCTCCGAGGCTTTCGGGCTCCAGCTTGGCGTCGCCCATCCACTCGGGTCGCCTACAATGGTCACCTTCATTGTTCATTATGCTCGGAGTCATTGGCAGTTACATACCTCCCGCATCCTCGACGGCCTTGGCGTAAAAGTCGGGGACAAAGTGGTGGTGGGTGTCCACCTTGTTGACGACCGGTGCGTCCGGCCAGCTGAGCACCTTGCCCAGCAGCCAGTCCTGTCCGTGGTCGGAAGCTTCGCTCATGTCCAGTCTCAGCCAGCTGGTGATTGCAAAGAAGGTCGATCCAAGCATTTGAGCATATGTAGTGGGCAACGATTGAAGGAACAACAATTCAGGATTAGATACTATGTGAAAGCAAATAACAAATACGACAAACAACCAATGCAATCCAGAGAAGATGGATCTGTTTAAGAGGAACCCGGAATGGATCCGGTGGGCAAACGGTGCTGACGGGGGGACTGCGGCGCCTGTCCCGTCAGTCGAACTGGCCGGACGTTCTTCATTGGCGGCGGAAAAGAAACTAAACAGTAATGACAGATGACGTGCGTCGCACTGACCTATTTGAGTGAGCACTGCAAGGAACAGCTGTTCGCTGTAACCCACCGTTGGTGAGTGCGGGGAAGAAAGGAACTGCGGAATGGACCGTAAAGACTACTACGCTACGGGGCAACTTCCGGCGGAATTCCAAAGCGGTGGGACCTCGGCACGCTAGCCCCGCATATGCGCCCCAATAAACGGACTTGTACGTGCATGGCCCTACATCGTACTTATATCACTCCATAGTTTCCCCGACGGAGGAAATGTTGGTGGTCTGTTTTCGCTGTTCTTTTTCTGTTTCACCACAGTACCAACGGAAACACAACGTCTCTCCGGCCATCACGATTTCTCACCAAAAACCACGTCAGATGCAAGATCATATGCCCGACGACAGCATCGACACCAGCAGAGCTGGCTCCACCACGGCAATACCCTCCCCGGCCCTGAGGGTTTGCGACCGATGTATTCGGTATGTAACGAGGTTTTGATGTTGGTTTCTGGTCCGACGAATCCCAGCTAATCTGCTCTGTGCTCGGCAGCAAGAAGATCAAATGCAGCAGGGAGCGGCCGGCGTGCTCTCGCTGCGTGGAGCTCGGTGAAGTTTGCAGCTACACGTCCGCCAAGCGAAAGCCAGGGCCACCGCTCGGGACGCAATACGCATCCTCGAGAAGGTCACGCCGTGCGCCGCCATCCTCGACTCCTACCCCTTGCAGCCCCAGCACGACGGCATATCTCCCTACGGACACCTCTGCCTCCACCCCCGCACTGGCAGACTTGGCATCTCCGCCATTTGCATCTTCGTCGTCTGCCTTCACTCCATCAACCAGCCACCAGCAGGCGGGGAGCAGCACTGCCCGCCACCGCACCAGCCACAGCCATCGAAGCTTCCGTCCCGAGCAGGTGGAGTATCTTCTCGACCGGTTCTTTGATATTCTCTGCGATGCGAACCCCGTCTTCTCCAAGGAGCTGTTCCTCCGCCGCTACCACGACGGCCAGTGCAGTGACGATCTCGTATCGACCATCTTTGTCATCACGGCCAAGCTCACCGGCTTCACGACTGGTGATGGCGGTAATGGCGAAAATGGCGACAATGGCGACAGCCACTCCTCCTCGACATGGGATGCCTGGCTCGACCGGCTGCTCAGCTCCAGCATGCTGCAGGATGACCTTCAGGACGACTCCATCTCACCCGAATCTCTCGACTCGTTCCGCAAGGAGTACCTGCTGGCCGTCTACGAATTCCACCAGTTCCCCGGACACCACTCGTGGATCCGCGTGGGCCGGGTGACACGCATGGCCTACCGCATCGGGCTGGACCGGCTCGACCACATCCGCATGCTGTACCCGGACTGGGGCATTGTGTCGGATGAGGACCTGCAGGAGTGGCGCACGCTCTGGTGGTGCCTGTACCGCCTCGACACGTACTCGAACATGTCCTGTGGCACGCCGTATCTGATTGACGACGCAGTGGTCCTGACATCGCTGACATCGCCGGAGCAGGCAGCACGTTTGCGTGACCACGCTGCCGACATGGCTGCACCCCAGCCGACACCGGAGCTGTACTTGCCGTCCAGCGTAGACGATATGTGCAAAGTCCTTCTGAACAACCCCTCCTTGCCGGATGTGCACAACATCACCATCGCCACGCTGCGCCAGGCCGGTCTCGTGCTGCGTCTCCGTGCAGAGCGTTCCCGGCCGGCTTTGGAGGCCCAGATCGCCAAGGCGGAACAGCAGCTCGCCACCATCCGCTTGGCCCTGCCCACCGGCTGGCTGAACCCGCGGCGGAATGCGTTGGCGGGCGAGTCCCGGACCAGCTACCACATGCGAATGGCCACTGTTTTGCACCTGCGGATGGCCCAGCTGCTTCTCGCCGTTGGAGACTCTCTCTTTCGCCAGAGTGTCCAGGGCGACATAGGCGACACAGCCGACACAATACACTCCGATTCCTGGGTCTTTGCTCGCTGGCAGCGTGTTCTCGAGGCTTGCCTGGATATTGCTGACGTGGCCGAGCAATGGGATAGCACCTATTGTCTCACCGTTGACCCAGCACCATCTTTCGTCATCTTCGCAGCACTGGCTTTTCTCGCTCTACACAAAATGATGCACGCCGTGCCGGAGCCGCCCGGCGTTGATCTTGGCCACCGAATCACAGTCTGCCATTACCTGCTGCGCCACTTTGCCAACATCTGGACGGTCCCTAAGTTGCTGAAGTGTATGTGGCCGTCACTGCTCTGTTCTATTCATGTTTGGATTTGCTTGTCGCTAACTATTCCATCTTGCAGTATCTTATGAAAGCTTCTATCAATCCATATCTGCTCCCATACCGATCCAAGACTTGGCACTGATCTTCTCCCGCTTCGAGGTGCCCTTTCATCCAAAGTGGATGCAGTTTCTGTCGTCTGCCAACGCCGATCGGGGACAGTTTATGGCGTAGCAACTTTCACGGCACAGCATGCAAATACAAGAACACAATGAGCACGTCCACCTCCTGCCAATCTCAGTATCCGGGATCATTGGCATAGCTTCCCAGACTTGGAATCGATTTTCTGTCTGCCGCGGAAGTCCACTCCGAGCTTCTCCGTGTCCTGCCGGATGACTCGCTGCAGCCATTCTGGGCCACCACGCTGTAGAAGAGTGGATGTTAGTATCAAGTGGACGGAGAAACCGAACATAGTTTTCAAACACAGCTATCATTGACGCTTCCACATACCAGACTTGCCACGTAGCGCATGATCCCGGGCAGGTAGATGGTCTTTCCGTAGCCACTGTACAGCGCGTCGGCCATGGCCTCGCTCACCGTCTCGACGTCCAGGAGCGGGAACAGGAAGTTGGACTGCCTCGTCTCTCCCTTGAACAGCGGCGTACGTGTGAAGCTGAGAACCACAAGCGTCTGCCGCACCTTGGTGGCCTGGTGGGCATTGACAAGTTCAAGCTGGAGGGCCTCGTGCATGGCAATGAGCCCGGCTTTTGTGGCCGCGTAGTCGGCAAGCGGCCCCGGCGGCAGAATGGCGCTCATTGAGCTGACGGTCACAATGTGTCCGTGATTCCGCCGCGCCATTGCGGGCCCGAATTCCTTGACCAACAAGAACGGCGCCAGCAGATTGGTCCGGATCGTGATCTCGTTGTCGGCATACGATCCGTCCAGAATGCCGATGCCCCGGGACAATCCGGCATTGTTGACCAGCACCGTTGGGTCGCCCACGTCCTGCCGGATACGACTGCACAGCGCGCGGATGGCCGCGGCGTCACTCAGGTCGCACTGGAAGAAATGCACGGTGGTCCCCGACGGCGGCGTCCATGTCAACGGAACGTAGTCGACAATCACCACAGTCGTCTGGCGGTTGCGAGCAAGCAGTTGCTGGGCTAATGAAGCACCGATGCCACTCGACCCGCCAGTAATGAGGACAATCTCCGTGGACCACTTCCACACGGAAGGGCCAGTCCAGTTGTTGTTAAACCCGCGGTTCATAACGTCGGTTGACGAGAGGAGGACGGCCAAGCAGGCAACCACTGTGACCGTCGTCCGCAAGGGCTCCGAAGCAGCTGCCGAAGCAGGTAGCCACGATGCTATCCTTGCAGACAAGGCGGGCGGAATAAATTTGACAAACTTGCCAGTGTTCATGGCCAGCGCCACTGGGACGGCAATGGCTGGATGCAAGACGGTGCAGCGGAGCCATCGAGCGACGTAGTCCACAGTAAGTCCTTCTCGGGGGAAAGAGAGGTAGCCCATGGTGAGTTCGGGGGGAGAGGTGAGATATGGATCAATGTGTACGATGATAAAATTTGGTAGGAATTGACAATTGAAGCAAGAAGAGAAAACGTTTAAATAACAAAATACTGTGACAATATATAAATAAATGTGTTGAAAACAAAAAGATACGAAACAAAGCTGGTCTACTAAATTAAAAATAAATAAAAATTAAATGTTAAAACAAATGTTGAAATTACGTGAAAATTCAAGAGTAAAATATCGTAAGCGGGACAACATCCTCACGTTCGGACCTCTTGTTATGGCATGCCTGATTTCATCAAGCTAAGGTACACACTCGACGTCCCAAGCGCCGGAGCAACTCTTTACATGCTAGCCTACCCCAGATTACTTGGCCCCACTTGCCTTTCTCCCCTTCTCCTCACAAGGCGGAACTCTTCCGGCGCCAACAAATTGTCTCGGGATCAACATGTGATACGACTCGTCAGGGATTAGCAGGCTACAGCAAAGGTCTCCTTATCATAGACAGTGTCGCAGGTGAGAAGTGGGGATCTCTTTTTTTTTTTTTTTTTTTTTTTTTACTATTTTGATATTTCCAATCTATACCCGTATCTAAAGCAAATAATACTGCCATAAAAAGCAGCATGGAGAACCGTCGCCTCTCTATCTTCACAGCTCCTCGCGAACCAGCTTGGCATCCTCCAATACGCCGGCTGCCGTGGCCTCTTGCAAGATGAGGTTTTCGTAGTCCTTGCCGCGGATGGTGACTTGCACAGGGAATGGCTCGTCTGTCGCTTCGAGATTAAGGACTTTGGGATGGTAGAAACCGGCCTGAAAAGGTAGAGTTAGTTGACAGTAGATAACATGGGGCCCATGACATGCAAGACAGCACAGCACGGTGTTGACTCACCGGTTTGAAGTCGACCGACTGCGCCAAACGAGAAATATTGAGAAACAGACTGCGCTGGGCCAGACGATACCCGACACAGATGCGCCGACCACCACCAAACTGCCACAGACCATGCGCAATGTCCGTCTCGTGGCCGTCCATCCACCGCTCTGGGTCAAACTCGTCGGGCCGCTCGCACTCCTCGCACACGGGTACCTCATTGATGACGAATCCTGTGCCTTCTGGGAAGACGTAGCCCTCAAACTCGATTTCCTTGGAGGACGTGTGGTCGGGCGTCAAAATAAAGATGGGCCGCCAACGCAACACCTCTTTTGCCATGGCGCAGATGTAGCGGAGCTCCTCCATATCCGACAGCTTTGGCAGACGTGCATCCGGGCCGACGCCACAGACACGATCCACTTCTTCCCGGGCCTTGCGGAATACGTCAGGGTGCTCCAACGCCGCCATCACCATAATGTTAAGTGCCTCGCGTGTCGTGTCGCTGCCGGCCTCGACCAGCTGCAGGGCCACATACATGGCGTCTTCGTCGTCACCCGTGTACTTTGTGTCTGGGTGGAGAAGCGCATCGCGCACAAACGACGGGCCGGCCGTGCCGTCCTCGATCTTCTTTTTTGCGGGGTCCCACCACGAGCGGTACACATTGTAATTCCAGTCGCCAAGCGGTGTCCAGTACAGACGCCAGACCTGCAGCCACGTGGGCAGCCGCGCAAGGTCCGGAAACCAGTCCACCAGGCTCGTGCCAATGCTGCCGACAAAGAACGTGACGCAGTTCTGCATGTCCTCGAGCTCCTTGGCCGACTTGACCAGCCGCTCGCCAAACGCAATGCGGTGCACCACGGAGTTGGCATAGCGGTAGTGGTGCCGGTACCAGCGTTGCGGCTGCAGCACGTACTCGGCCATCATCTGCGTGCTCTCTAGCTCCTGCCACTCGCCGTATTGCACCATGGCCGTCCCGTTCAGCAGGCTGTGCATCACGCGCCGTCGCTCCGCCCAGGCCTCTTGCGGCAAAATCAGCGACCGACGGTCGTGGCTGACAATGCCGCTGGACACGGGCATCGGTGACCGCGTGTTTGTGGCACTGCCGCGCTTTGCAATGATTTCCGCGACGACACGCTTGCTGTTGAGGAAAACCCACGTTTTGGCGCCGAGGTGCACCGTAGTAAGCTCGCCGTACTTGGCGAGGTCGCGGAGCTGGATGCCAGAAGAAAAAGGTTAGAAAGTGGGATGTGTACCAGATCGACCAGAACAGGAACGTACATCATTGTGGAATGGATCATGCCGTGCGTTGCGAAGCATTAACAGACTCCCGAAAATGGGAACCCCTTTTGGCCCCGGTGGCAGTCGAGGCAGTAGGCCGGATTTCAGGCGCCGTTTTCCGACGGGTTTGAAGTACTCGCCAAATGCAACCAAAAATAAGACGGCGGACACAACAACAAGGCCCGTCCAAGATAGGACATTGTGTGCTGCGTAGAAACCGCTCACGGCGGCGTGAATATCAGATATCATTTTGTCACCGGTGGTGATGCTGGTGGTGATGTTGGAAGGGTTGGAAATACCAGGATTGGTTCATCGCGGCAACAGGAACGAAGAGACGTGTGTTGATTTTATTGCGAGAGATTCGACTGGACGACGTTGCCAGAGGAATTATACGCGAACAAGATCCACGGAGAGTTGCATACGTGTTTATTGTCATTTGTGCATCTATTTCTCTTTGACTTATCAAAAGTTGCCCCGGCAATAGCTGTCGACGTTGTAAGTTCCTCCGCCGGCGTATCTTTTCGCTACACCTGTTCCTGTGTGGTGCCGGAATCGTTCCGGCGAGGCCTTGGGGCATGCGGGGCGGAGACTGCCGGAGGATTTTAGAATCTTACGCTAAGCGAAAACAGAACAGGGGCGGATGCTGCGACCATTCACATAGGGAATGGGCCTTTGCAGATCTTCAGGTGCTTCCTCGGCTCCAGTCCATCCGCCAACCTCCCCGCAATGTTTGGCCAGTCGAGACCATTCTTAAGTCATCCTTGAACCATTCTTGTGCAACAATGCCACGAGATCAACTGTCTCTGGCATATCCATCATCGAGCGTATCTATTGTACCCATTGCTTCAAGAGTGCTTTAGATTAACGAGTCTCTCCTCCCCGACTCTCTTCCTTGAACCTTTCATCATCCTCTCCCATTTTCCATTAATTCTCACGGTCTCATCGTCACCATCGTATCACTCTTTCTCCGCAACCAACTCGTTCTTGCACCGACATCGTGACTCGATCACCTCGCCCACCCTCTCCCATATACTTCTGCCTCTCCCACAATGACTGAAAAAGTCACCTGCACATACAGCCAGTTTGGCTGCATTGGAGCCGGGTTCTCGGGCATCGGCCTGGGCGCCACGCTCAAGCGGTGGTACGGCATCACAGACATCCGTATCTTTGAGCGCCACAGTGACCTCGGCGGCACCTGGTTCGTCAGCAAGTACCCAGGCTGCGCGTGTGATGTGCCCAGCGCCCTCTACAGCTTCTCTTTTGAGCAGAACCCCTCGTGGACCAAGACGCTGCCGTCCAACGACGAGCTGTGGCGGTACTTGAAGGGCGTGGCCGAAAAGTACGATCTGCCCAGGAAGATGATGTTTGGCGTGACAGTCGAAGCGTGCCACTGGATCCCCGAGACGCGGCGGTGGCGCATGACCATCCGCCAGAACAAGTCCGACCACGTCTTCTACCACGAGTGCCAGTTCATGTTTGCCGGCTCGGGGCAGCTCGTGCAGCCGCGGCCCATCGACGTGCCTGGCGCCGAGACGTTCAAGGGGCCCATTTTCCACTCGTCGCAATGGCAGCACGATCTGTCCCTCAAAGACAAGAACGTCATTCTCATTGGCAACGGCTGCACCGCCGCGCAGATTGTGCCGGCCATCGTCAACGACACGAAGCACCTCACCCAGATCGTGCGGTCGCGCCACTGGATCCTCCCGGCTATCGACAGCAACGGAAAAGGAGCAACACTCAAGGCCGCCAGGGCGATCCTGCCGCCAAGCGCCATCCGGTGGCTTGTGTTTTCCGTGGCCGAGCTCGAGCTGCTGGGCTTTCCCATGACCAAGTTCGCGGCAGCGTGGCGGCGTCGCAAGCGCCAGAAGGCCGAGGCGTACATGCGCAAGACGGCGCCCGAAAAGTACCACGGCGTCCTGATTCCTGACTTTGAGGTCGGCTGCAAACGGCGCATCTTCGACACAGGCTACCTGGAGAGCCTGCATTCCGAGAACCTGACGCTGACCAACGAGAAGGCGCTCGAGATTGTGCCCGAGGGCATCCGCACCGCTTCCGGCGTCATCCCGGCCGACGTCATCGCCCTCGCCAATGGCTATGTGACAAACACCTTCTTGACCAACATTGACGTCGTCGGCGCCAACGGCACCACGCTCGAGCAGCACTGGAAGCAGTTTGGCGGAGCCGAGGCCTACAACTGCTCGGCCATGAGCGGCTTCCCCAACTTCTTCATCCTGCTCGGGCCCAATGCCGCCACCGGCCACACGTCCGCCATCATGGCCGCCGAGAACTCCATCAACTTTGCTCTGCGTATCATCAAACCGGTGCTCGACGGCAAGTACGCCCAGGTCGACCTCAAGCCCGAAGCCGAGGCTGCGTACAGCGACGACCTGCAAGCGGCCTTGTCCAAGACGGTCTGGAACTCGGGCTGCCAGAGCTGGTACGTGCGCGGCAGCGGCGACCAAGAGAACCAGGGCACATCCAAGACGTGGAATGCCATGAGCTACCCCTACTCGCAAGCCCACTATTGGTACCGCAGCTTCTTCCCCACGTGGTCGGACTGGCAGTACTCGGGCCCGCGCACGACAAAGCGGATATCTGTGCTCCAGGTCTTGGTGAGGATGTTCCTCATTGGCGCGGCGTTGTCAACTGTAGCTGCCGTCTACTTAAAGTTGTCGGGGGGTAAGGATATCCGTTATTATCTGAACCTTGCCAGGGAGCATCTTACGTGATGGCTTTGGGAGGCTGTCTTGTTTTCACCTATAAGTTTGATTTATCGGTTGTGTATATATGCGGTATATTTCTATTCAATTTTACCATTAGCCCTTACTATTTTAGATATAAAGTATTTCATTTACTTGGTGAAATAAACTCGAAAAGTAGCAAGCGTGAAAAAGACCGCGATAAGAACCTGTCGACATTAGAAGACATCGAGAAATTAAATGGTGCCCGACATCATGGAAGGATACAAAACGAGGCGACTCCAAATCAATAGGTCTATCCGTCGCCCGTTAGAGGGCACGATTGTCTATTCCGTTTCCCTACGAAATACGCTTCTTTGTGTAGTAGATGCGGCGCCCGATCTGGTGTAGGTTCACAACCTCCCCGTTGTAGGTAGCTGTTTGCCAGTCGCCCTTCTTGGTTGAGACTACAAGGTGCTTGCTATTGCGAAAGAGGAATTTGTCGGCAGTAAAAATGTGCTGTTCATTTAGTACCTGAACCTCAATCCACGTGTAGGGAGAGGCCGCCGCAGTGGAAGGCGAAGCTTTGCTCGGCAAGGCAGGGGTGTCCAGCGAGGTTGGCTCAGTGGTTATTGTGGTCATGGGTGCCGTTGTCTCTGGGTGGGACTCGTACGAGTAGGACTACTGTGTTTCCACGGCTGCAGATACAGTTGCCTCATGCTGCGGTGCGAACGTGTACGACGAGGCTTGGTAGTGCGTGTCATCGGTCGTAGATGCCGTGATGTTAACTTGGGGCGCGTACGTGTATGGCGATATTTGCCCTGTCTAACTTCAGAGTGATCCTTATGCTTATTATTTCTTGGCGAGTTTATCTCTGGCCTCGACGTGGCTGGTGGGAGATTCCCGATACGCTAGGGAGTATTACTCAGACAAAAATAAAACAAGCTTTTGCCAAGTATGGCTTTCCCAACTCTTCTTTACGTCCGTTTGCCAACGAACACCGACCGGAATTAATTCCGTCCTTGTTACAGTTGTTCTCGTACCTGTCGCTGTTGTAGGATTCGCTTCGATGTTTTGCCGCTTCCTTTCCATTCTCCCCTGTCACCACAGCGTTCAACTCCCTTTTCCATGCCTTCCGTTCTCGTTCCTCCCGCTAGAACGAATTTTAACGTTGTATTTTGCAGGGCAACGCGCTCCACTCTGGTCAACCTGCATAAGACATTCCAAATAACACAACACGTGAAACGCCAGCTACCCTGAAGCAATCTCCCCTCACTCTCTATCTTCAGCCCTAAACTGAATCAAGTGTGTCTTTCCCCTTGCCAAAGTTGCCTAGTGCAGGCAAGTGGAGTGCGCTAATAAGACGGAGTTGAGCCCCCTAGAGTCTTCATTGGGCTAGAAGGTGACACTTTTGAGTAACTATCTCCTTGGAGCCGAGAATATGACTTTTTTGTGGGCCGTCCTTTTATTGGTCAAAACGCCGAAAAAAGATCCACATATACAAAAAGCTACATACAACTAACTAGTAAAACGAAGTACCTCGAATCCTTTCAGCGGCCTTTATGCCACTCTTGCCAACATCGTCTTTTGAAACTATCACACAACGCGACGCCGCACGCACCGCATCCCGTGATAATTTTATGCTTTTGAGTATGCGCTATAGGTGACTACGGCTGGCTAATAATCGTATTTCTCATCTTCGAAGAGCAAAAAGTATAATAATTACGCTTTTAAAGCCGTATTTTTTAGTGTGGTTGTTGTAAAGAAGTACTTGTTATAAAGCCTCGGTTACGAAAAGCGACGTGGAGACTGAACTTTTCGAATATTTACGTGTATAATTGTTTGCGAAAAGTACTTTGAGTGTCGATAGGAGACTCTTAGCCGCGGCGTTGAAGAAGGAAGGTATTTGTAATAGTAACTTCGAATAAAAATAAGTATAATAGCGTTTGTTAATTACTTTTTTTTATTTTTCTTTTTGGTTGAAATCTTGCTCGGAGTTGATCGTTAATATTTACGTTATTTATGTTATTATTATAATTATCGATGAAGAGAGGTATATTTAGAAGTTTCGTGGGTTCGTCGTTAAAAGGTACTCGTATTGTTTTTACGTTTATTAATAACTTTATTGGTTGTCGACGAAGTTTTTTAATAGGGTTCTCTTAACCGTTAAAAGTAATATTTAAAAGAAGTACGAATACGTTGTTTTTAAAGCTGAATTATATAACTTCTTCATCGCGATGTTTTTTGGTATAAACGGTGCTTTATAGTAATAAATCTTTTGTTTTTTCGGTTGTTTTCAACGCGAGGAGTTGTTTACTGTCGATTTTATTATTACAAAAGTACTTATCCCGGAGGGCAAGAGTCTTTGCTAAGTGATCAGGCTAAGGGAGGGGTTTTGTTTTTGTAAAACGATAATAAGGTGTAACGGTCGAACAATAATTAACACGTCTAAGTGGGTGAGTGTAATTGTATACAATAAAGGCACAAGAATACAAGTTCATGTAGGTTTATATTTCAGACAATCGGTAGCGACTGAGTCTTCCTCCTTAGAGTAAGGTAAACTTAATCTTATATATATTTAGTTATCTTATTCGTGTTTTATACGTTTATCTTATTCCGCGTATGAGATAGGGGCTATTTTATACGTATTTTATACCGTTGTTTTATTCTTGGTATGAGATAGTTTGTTTAGTTATTTCCTCTTTGGAGTTTAATTGCTCGTAGTATTTTAGTTCGCGTGTAAAAGCTTTTGTTAGTGGTGGCTTTGATTTTTATTGGTTAAGTTATAATTCTTTAGTTACTCTTTCGGTGTTGGCCTTTTGTGTATTAGTACACTTTGTGTTAACCACGGGTGTATTAGTATAACTAATATTAGTTACTTTTTTACCGTCTTTAACTGTTTTGGGTTACTTTTTAGGCTTTGTGGGGGTTATAGTCGTAATATAACTTTCTTTTTTCTTAAGTTTCGTCCCGAAACTATAAGTAAAACGCCGTTTACCTTTTTTTTTCAAATTTTATCGGTAAAAACCTTTTTTTTTATTTTTTAGTATATTTAGTCGCGTCGAGAAACGTCGTACTTCGAATAATACTATTCACCGTCATAGTTTCCTTCAATAACTCAGTATCTCCAAATTCTCCGTAATACTTTATTCTCGTTACACTCGCTTAAGTAAAGACTATATTTAGTTCGATAAGTCGACTCGCCAAGTTCGTCGTTACCAAGCTTGTGTTCGAGTTAAGGCCAAGTGTGATGGCCGCGGCATCGTTATAGGCCTTGGTAGGTTTATATGTCTCTCTTTTCCCCCGAACCCTTTTATTAACACTTTCTTTAGCCGAGCGTTAAGCCGTTAAGTCTTAGTAAATTTTTTAGGCTAAAAAGAGCGCTAAACTAACTTTTAAAGAGTTATCGGCCCGCCTTTAAAAAGTTACCGCTCGTCTTCGGCGTATTAATAAGTAGTAGAAAACTTACGAGGAGAAACGTTAAAAACTTCTTTATAATGCTTATATTGTCTAAGACGTAAAGGACAAGGTTCGTTAAGTTGAGGAGGAGTACGTCGCCGTTTAAAAGGTTTAAAAGGTTTAAGTCGTTACGACCGCCGTTTTTTTTAATTAAAGCGTTATTATAACTAACTTAAGGTATAAGCCTTTCGCCGTTAATACTCTTTTAGTAATTAGGGAGAGTTTTTAAAGTTATTTAATAGTTTTTAACTATTATATTTTCTTTTATAGCTTTACTATTTTACGAAGTAATAATAATCTTTTTCGTTTTTTTTATATTTAATAATTTTTTTTACGTCGTAATCGTCGGTTACCCGTAGTCGAGTTTTTTAGTAGTTTAAAATAACTTTTTTTACGTTACCGAAGTATTGTTTTAGTTCTTACGTATTTTTTTCCTTTAAGTACCTTTTTTATTTTATTAAATACTCGTATCTTTTTAGCTTCCTTCGATGTTACTCGATCTTCTCAACTTCGTATTTTAATTCCTTTAAGACTTATTCGTTCAATAGTAGTATAAATTTAAATGTTTTTTCGAAGAGCGAAATATTAAATCTTAAGTAAACCCGTAATCTTTTAAGTAAGTCGAGTTTATACACCGTGTCCGATATTCTTCGTATCACTTAGAATAGTCTTAGTTGTTTAAAGTCGAGTTTATCGTTTAGCCGTTATATTTAAAGGTTTCTTCGGTTTAAGTAAACTTTATTTTTTTCTTTAAAGATTAGTCTTTTAATTCGTTTTTTATTCGTTTAGTTATTCATTTATTCTTGTTGTCGTTTAAAGTTCTTTGTTACCTCTTTAAGGATAAACTCGAACTTCTTTATTTTTTCGTTTACCGTTAAATTTAAACCGTCGTCCCGGTAATAGTTTATCCTTAGCTTAAAGTTATAGTTTATTTTGAATAGTGAAATAACCGTTCCGTTATAAATTACGTTGTTGTATACGATTTAGGCGAAGAGTAACTATTCGACTTAATCGTCTTGTTATTAGTTAACGTAAGCTCGTAAATATTATTTTAAAGTTTAGTTTGTTTTTTCTGTTTGTTCGTTTGTTTAAGGGTGAAAAGTTGTACTTAGCTTCCTTTTAACTCGGAGTTTCCGCGTGATTTCCCTTTAAAACTTGTTTGTAAAAGTCGTTCCTTTATCGTTTACGATATCTTTAGGTAAACCGTGGTTGTTTACTATATTTTTTAAAAACGTGTATGTTAAGTCTTCGGTTGTGTACGACTTGTGGTATAGTAAGAAGTACGAGTATTTCGTTAGTTTATCCACTATTATTAAGACGTTGTTGTAGGATATGTTCGTGATTGGTTTTTTCGAAGTTAGTAGTTTAATAATAAAGTTTTATAATATCGATTTTTATAGTTTATTTAGTATTAGTAAAGGTTAAAGTAAGCCGTATACTTTATATTTTTTTATTTTCGTTTTATTATAGATATCGTAGTTGTTAATTACTTTTTTAATAGCGTCGTATTATTTTATAATATCGTAAGACTCTTTAAGCCTTTTAGTAGTTTTATAAACTTCGAAATGTTTTTTTAATAGTACCCCGTATACTTGTCGGATAATATTAAGGTAGTTTTTTTACGTTATAACTTTAAACGTTATAAATTTATCCTCGTTAGTTTTTAGTACCGTTTATACTTCCGTCGACGCTAGTTTAATATAGTCGCTTCGTTTACTTAAAGCGTTTATTTTTTTATTATCGAATCCTTTCTTATATACTATCCGAATATCAAACTCGGATAAGTATTAGGTTTATCGAGCCTACCGCCCGTTTAACCGTTAATTATTAACGAAGTAAGTGAGGTTTTTATAGTTTAAGTATATCGTCACTGGATGCCGTACTCCTTTAAAATATACTTTTTACTCCTTTAACCTTTCGATAATAGCCATTAATTCTTTATTATAAACTAAGTATCTTTCCGCGAGTTCGGAAAACTTTTTCGAGAAGAAAGTTATAGGGTACGTTCTCTTTTCCGTATCTCTTTACGATAGTTCTCCGTCTATTACGTATCCTAATACGTCTATATCTATTTTAAATAGTATATCGGGATTTGGTTTTTTTAAAATTGGTTTTAAGAGTACTGTTTCCTTAATCTATTCGAACGTTTCTTATTCTACTACTGCCTATATAAATTCTACGTTATTGCGTGTAAGGTTAGTAAGGGGTATAGTTATTTTGCCGTATCTTTTAATAAACTTCCGATAATAGTTAATATAGTTTATAAACGAGCGTACGTCTTTGACGTTCTTTAAGGTCGGCTAGTTTTTAATCGTTACGATTTTTTTTAGTTTTATTATAAGTTGTTTTAGCGTAATGACGTATTTTAAAAAGGTAGTTTTCTTCGTGTAGAATTTACACTTATTTACTTTTACTAATAGCTTCACGTCGTTAAGCTTTTATAAAACTTAGTATATATACTTCTTATATTTTTCCTCGTTTTTCGAGTAGATTAAGATATCGTCGAGGAACGTTATAGTAAAGTTATTTAAGTATTCTCGTAGTATATTATTGATTATTTTTTAGAATATTACTAGTACGTTAGTGAGCTTAAAGGGTATTACCGTGTACTCGTAGTGTTTATATTGTATTTTGAATATTGTCTTTTATTCTTCTCCTTTCGTAATCCGGACTAGGTTGTAAGCGCCCTTTAGGTCGATTTTCGTAAAAATCTTAACGCTTTTTAATTTATCTTTGAGTTTCGAAATAAGTAGTAATAAGTATCGGTTTTTAATGGTAATTTCGTTTAACTGTCGGTAATCCACGTATAGTTTTAGGGTACCATCTTTCTTCAGTATAAATAAAATAAGCGCCCTTGCTAGTAACTTAAACGGTTTAATATAGCCTTTAGCTAAGTTTTCGTCGAGTTACTCTCGGAGTATCTTTAACTTATCTTCGTTAAAGGGATAAATACCTTAGTGTTTTAGCTATATCCTTTCCTTCAGCGGTATTTAGTGGTCGTAAAGGCCGTGTTTCGGTAAGCCCGTATCGTATTAATGTTTTTAAATATTTTCGTATTAGTGATATTGGGTTAGTACGTAGAGGAGATCGTTTCGCTTTGTTTTCGTTAACGCGTTTAGCGTTTTAATGATTATATTTTATCGTAGGTTTCTTTAAGACAACTAGCCAATGACTTAATCGATCTATGGGTTATACTTTCGTAGTTATAGTAGCTCGAGGATAACGTCGTCGTCTTCGATATTTATAATATCGAGTATTGTTTTAACCTTTTTATCTTTCACTCGAAGATTAAACGTTTTTGTTTCTCTTTTAACTTAATTATCGTCGTAAGTAACTTAATATCCTTCGAAGTTCCGTAATACGTAAGGTTTCTTTTTTCGTTACTATAGTATATTTTGTTTATTTATTAGTCAGGGTACGATATAATTAACCTTTACGCCCGTATTTATTATTGTCTTTTATATTCGGCCGCGTTAATTAATAAAAACTCGGATGTATTTTTCGTTTTTGTTAGTGGCCTTTAAAGTTTTGATGATTAGTCTTCGTTTATACTTTAGGTTAATAAGACTTCGTCGTTTCTCGACGCGTCGTGGTCGTCGGTGGGTACTTTTAGTATTTAGGGTATTAAGTAAGTTTATTCGTTATTAGTAGTTTTATTCTACTAGTCCTTTAAGACTTATCCTTATACTTTTTTCCTTTTCTTATTTCGGTATAATTATACGCGAAGTTTTTATTTTTTTTTTTTTTACTTCTCGTATACCCGCTCGATGTATATTCGTTTAACCTCGTTTGCTTCTTTATATTTTGTATAACGTTACGCGTATTATAATACTTCGTAGTCGATTACGGAGAAATACTTTTTACCTTAGTAGTTATAGTTAGTGGCGTAGTCGTCTTTTCCTTTTAGTCGTAGTAGGAATAGGTTACGGTTTTCTTATTAAAGTATTTAGGGCGTTTCGCCTTTGTATTATAAGGTTGCTTTTGCGTTTATATGTCGTTGGCATCCGGGATCGAGGTAGTTAATTTAAAGTACGTCGTTAGTGTAGTTACTTTTTACTCCTAGGAGGATCCGTTCTTCCTCTTACGTTTTTTCTAAGTCTTCCGCCTTTATTTAAATGTTTATAATGTAGGATCGGTAAATATAGATAGTCGGTTAGTTGTTATTGTACGGGAGTTCGTCGACGTAAACGTCCGTCCGTACGTGTTATTCGTAGTGTTTACTTCCGTCTTAGTATATTTGTCGTAGATCCTTTTTAGTATTATTAGTGGGCTCGCGGTCCTCGTCGTCGAAGGACTCGTTTAACGGCGCTCTTTTAACTCGAAGCCTTTTCGAGTTACTATTATCTTTAAGTTCGCCGATCCGACGAAACCCGTTTACTATAGTGCGTATTATCTTAAAGTTTTTATTAAGTAACTCCCGAAGGAATTACCCCGCCCTTTCCTTCTCTCTTAAATGAGTAAAGCAGTTATCTTTAAAGTAACTAAAGAAATATAAAACCCCGTAGTCCGTTTTCTCCTTCGGGCTTTTTATTACTTTAAACTACTTTCGTTTAAAAATACGTTATTTATAATCGCGTACGAAGTACCCTTTTTTTTTATAGTTATAGTACTTACCGGTAAGCTTTTTACGCGTAAGTTATTTTTTCGCGGCGTTATCGAGCTATATAAGCTCGCCGTAACGTTATTTCTATTAAGCCTTTTATCCCCTTTTATATATATATTTAAAACGAAAGTTTTAATCCTTTAATCGTCCCTTCTTTTTTAATATACGCTCGTATAAACGGTTATCGATAGTTATAATTATTATATAATACTCGGTTAAACTATCGGGCCGGGTTACTTTACTAAGCTCGTCCTTAACGTTATCTTTAAAACCCTCGTAGTAACGGGCTATAGTAAGTTCGTCGTCTTAGTCGAAGTAAGCTATAAAGCGTTTAAACTTATTAATGTAAACCGAAGCGGACTTAGTTTATTTTAAGCGAAGTAGCTTCCGTTCGTACTCCCGGTTTATATCGGGGTCCTTAAAAGTCTCCTAGAATACTTTAGTAAATTTTTTAAACGAGCCAAACATTTCCTTCGTTTTATTTTTTATATCGTCCGGGTCCGTCTTATTAACGAAGTAATCGTTAAAGTACGGTTAGGTTTAAGCTATAGCCGGGCCGTCGAGGTAAACGATTACCGTAAGTACTTTATCTAAACCGTCGCTTAAGTTTAAGGCTTAGTATTTAAAGTATAGGCGACATTATATTAAGAAAACTTTGAGCCTTTTTTGTTCGCCGTTATATTTACGAGGTAAGGGAATCTTTAAAAGGTTTTTAAATTTTTTATTAGTAGTAGTAATAAACAAGAGTTATTAGTAGTATTAAACTTAGTCCGTATTTTATTTATTAAAAGTCTTAAGCTCGTTAATCTCTTTTTATATAACTTAAAGTTTAGTAGTCTATTACGTAGTAGTAGTGGTAGTTTTTAAAGCGGTCGATATAATAGTATTAATATTATTTAGTTAAATACGGTTAAAGTTTAAATAAAAGTCGTTACTATTATTATAAAAGTATTTATCTTAAAGGGTAAAAGTCTTTGTTAAGTAATTAAGCTAAAAGAAAGGTTTTATTTTTATAAAACGATAATAAAGTATAACGGTCGAACAATAATTAACACGTTTAAATAAGTGAGTATAATTATATACAATAAGGGCATAAAAATACAAGTTTATATAAGTTTATATTTTAAATAATCGGTAACGACTAAGTTTTCCTCCCTAAAGTAAAGTAAACTTAGTCTTATATATATTTAACTATTTTATTCGTATCTTATACGTTTATCTTATTCCGCGTATAAGATAAAGGCTATCTTATACGTATCTTATACCGTTATTTTATTTTTAGTATAAGATAGTTTGTTTAGTTATTTCCTCTTTGGAGCTTAATTGCTCGTAATATCTTAGTTCGTATGTAAAAGCCCTTATTAGTGGTAGCCTTGATTTTTATTAGTTAAGCTATAATTCTTTAGTTACCCTTTCGGTGTTAGCCTTTTGTGTACTAGTATACTTTGTACTGGCTACGGGTGTATTAGTATAACTGATACTGGTTACCTTTTTGCCGTCTTTGACCGCCTTAGGCTACCTCCTAGGCCTTATAAGGGTCGTAGTCGTAACATCTATTCGGTCGAGTAGTTTTTATTACGGTAATGTTATTATTACGAAGTTTTTTAAATAATTAAAGTGTTACAAATAAATTATTTATAAAGTAGTGATAACTATATTAAATAAAAGGAGGAGGAGATAAATTCATTAAAAGTTTAACAATTATACTTTATATAAGTGCGAGCCTTAAATAATTCGACTTCGTGTATTCGATCGGTCCTTTGTCACGAGAGTAGAAAATCCAATGAATAAAGAAGTTAACGTTTACGACGACTTAAACTTTATATTTTACTAAAATTAGCTTATTTAGAAGATGAATAATATTTTTACTTTAGTTTATAAAACGAACTATAGCTTCGTCGACGTTAACTTTCGAAAATAACTTATAAAAAAAGGCCAAAACGCGTTAAATATAAATGTTTTAACCTTTAATTTTTTCGAATATATTCGTAATGTTTTAAATAATGTCTTAAGTACAAAAACGGCGGTAGATTTCATAAAAGCGATCTCTCGTTATAAATCTCGCGATGGGATGTATTGCGCTCGCTATCGACGTATCTTAATATTCTCTCGTTGACGTGAGAGGCTAAGAAGATATAAATAATAATATGCCGAAAAATAAGTAGATTTCTTTTTTAAAAGTCGGTAGCTATGTTGTTTGTTTCCTTTCGTTGATATATATAACTTATTTATCGATAAGGTCTCTAAGGTAAAAGAGAGCGAAAATATCGAATAGATTTTAAGGTAATTTGGAAGAAATCCATCGATCGAAAGGAAAAAGTCGAATTTTGTTAAAAACCGGCTGATTTATAACGGGTCGTAAATAAACTGCTGGAACTGGGTCGAGAGGTGAGGAAGGTATAATAAGAAGTGGCTTTTTCGAAACGGGAGTTTTCGGCGCATCTTCTGATATAGTTGCCTTTCGCTTGCGTGGAGGCATCGTGGAGTATTCGTCGGATAAAGATAATAAAAAAGAATGAAGATGTTTTTGTTTACTTTTTTTGATTTTTAGTGGGCGATGCGCGTGTCGGGCGCGGTCGCAGTACAAAGGATTCAGACCCACTTTTCTGTACACGAATGTCGACGAGAGGACCCACAAAAAAGTCATATTCTCGGCTCCAAGGAGATAACGTCGCATTAATCTGGAAAACAGTCGCCGACCTCTGAACTCTGTAAAGGCCCGAAAGAGAGGACAAACAGAGCGATGTGATCGCTGAGTGGGCGCCATGGGCGCCCTGCCCATAACCCCGACTCGCTCGTTCTCGTTCCTGTCTCGTTCTCTTGTTGCTGTTTGTCTAGTCTGACAACATCTCACTCCATCTCACTCGTCCATCGGAAGTCGAACTGAATGATGGGATAAATTGCGTCGGAACGTCGAGTTGAAGGACCGATCTTAAGGAAGTAAGTGACCCACCCTACCTCTGGTCCACCCAATCTTATCCGTTTCAAAAAATCATGCAAAAAGTCATGGAAGCTTGAAAAATCCATGAAAAACGCAACTCTTCTTCTTCGCCGCTATCATTCAGCAAATCCAACAGTTCTCCTACCGCTAGTTTTGCCGGCTCTATGTGCCAGACAGTCGTAAATTCAGGCGTGTCACCATCTTTTTCTTTTTTCTTGGCCGTGGAGGGTTTAACAGACACTTCTAAAGACTAGATTTTTCGCTTCAAGATCAAATTTTCAAAGTTTTATTGATCGTAGAAAAAAACATTGGTTTTAAAGTATAAATGCTTGCACTCCGTTGATAATTGATAATCTAGCCTCTTGGGGCCGAGAAGGGACTGGACAAGGTAAAAAAAGCATATCTCGTAGCCACACGAGAGTCGGACGCGGTATTCCAAATAAGAGGCAGGCTTTTCGTGAAGAGAGGCCATCTGCCATGGCGTTAAGCGCCGCACGGATGTTTTCTTCAGTTCAGTATTCGTGCATTTTATGTCAATCAATACAGTTAGGAAATATGGCGATTGGACAATTCTTTTTTTAACCACTTACTCCGTACAGTTTTTTGAATTATCGCAGCGTTTTTTGTTTTTGATTTGGTTGGCCAGATGGAGGGTTGGACCAGAAGTAGAGTGGGCCATGTGCCGTCAGATCCGTTGTCCTCTGTCTCTGTCCTCCCTGTCCCTGTCCAGCGCCAGCCAGCTGCGCCGCTTGGTCGTCGCTCGTTGATCGTCGTATTAAGCGTGTTCTGTGTGGGGTACACAAATCGCAAATTGGCTTTCGGGAAACAAGCAAGACGAGGGCCGATGTCTCCACCACCGTCCAGTTCCATCATTTGGGCTGTGCCAAGCAATTTGTTTCGTGGGGCATTCTTTCTGCTCCTCGTTTCGCTTGATTTCATCACATTCGTTCTCCGTTTGTGTATTCCGTTCTCGTAGACACTGCCACAGCTGCGATGCATCTCTGCATCTCCAAATAGATTTGGCTTGGTGGGCTCGATTGGCTTGCCAATGAGATGAGCCGGAGCCCTGCGCCACCATCGCAAACGATCTGCATTGCAGCTAAGACACGACCTGCATTGCAGCTAGGACAAGAACCTGGACCTCAACGGCCACCATTGAGGATCAAGAAGTTGGACTGAACCGCACTCGGTCTTGCCGAACGTACTGGGGGTTGCTACCCCATCATCAAGCGTTTTTGTGCGTTTGTGCCTGCCATTTTGTGTCGTTGTGCACGTTGTTTCGCGTTCTCGAACCGAACTGATTTGTTCATGTCGGGACCATACAGCTCCGTTCGTCGTGCTCCAGAACCGAATGCCGCTTTCCCTGTTGCCTTGTTTCCCTGTTTCCCTGTTTCCGCTTCTAGCCCTCCCCTTTATAAAAGCAGAAAAGGAGATTGTACGTTTCGCTGTTCCCTGTTCCGCGTGCGTGGCAAAACGGCGTAGACGAGCTGATAGCCGGGAGTTGCGTTGATTTCGTGTTTGTGGTTCTTGCTTCTCTGTACAAAGACTATTTAGTCTCGGCCATCGCCCAGTTCTAACTTTGTCCGCAATTAACTGTAGTTGGATGTTTTCTTCTCTCGAATAAACAGCCGGCATTCGTTAAAGACTTCAATCACTGCACGAGGTAGATCTACCACCCACGCCCACACCATGCGCTCCTTCACAACATCGGCCATCGTCGGCGCTCTGGCGCTCGCAGGCAGTGCATCCGCCGCTTCCGCCACCTCCGCCGCACCCACCCCCGCCCCCACCAGCAACACCACCTGCGCCCAGAGCTTCTACATTCTGGTCGCCCGCGGCTCCGACGAGGCCGCTGTGCCTCGCGGCTCCCTCAAGTACCCTGACTACACGGGGTTGGCGGGCGCCGCTGCACTCAAGGTGCAGTCCCAGATCCCCGGTGTTGTCATTGGCGGCGTCGTCTACTCGGCCCTGGACGGGCTCACCACCACGGGCAGTCTCAGCCTGGCGGTCTACGCCACGTCCGAGGCCAACGGCACGACAGCGATCGCCGATGAGATCACAGCCTATACCAAAAAGTGCCCCGGCGTCAAGATCGCCCTCATGGGTTACTCGCAGGGCGCGCAGGTCGTGCAGGACGCGTTGTGCGGCGGCATCGGCGGCGACGCAAAATCTTCACTCGGCGGCACCACGACGGGCTTCAATGCGTATGCCCCGATTTCCCAGGATCTGGTGGAGCAGAACGGTATGTTGACCGAATGAAGAAAATCCGTATCGTGGGGCCCGTACTAATCTCCTGCGTACGCAGTCCTTGCTGTGGCGCTGATCGCCGACCCCTCACACATTGCAAACACCACCTACGACCACGGCAACAGCACCCGCAATGGTGTCTTTTCGCGCACCAACACCACGGCCTGCAACCCTTATATCGCCAAGGGACTGTACGGCTCCTGGTGCCAGGCCGACGATTTCTTTTGCGACAGCGGTACCAGCCAGATCATCCACGCCTACGAGCCCCTGACCTACGAGGACCAGGTCGTGCAGTTCCTCGTCGACCGGTGGAACAACTACACAGCGTCAGCCTCGCCTTCGGGCACGGGCAGCGCATCGGGCACGGCGTCGGCGCCGTCGGGCACCTCCAAGACAAACGCTGCGGGTCGGGTCGCGGGTGCGCTGGGCCAGCCGTTGCTGGTGGGCGCGAGTGTCGTGCTGGCGGCGTGGCTGCTGAACTAGACGACGTGAAGGGCTGTGTCCGATTCGTTATTTGTTGTATTATAAATACCCGTTGATAAAAAAATTTGACGGTCCAAATTTGACATTCAATGGGCGGTGATATGTGAAGAAAAACACCAGAGAAAAGAGAAACGACATGAGAAACGACAACATGCCAAATCGGACAGGCAGCACGGATGCTGTTTTACTTGGCAGAAAACATTAATATTAAAATTATTAAATTTAGATTGTTAGTAAAGCCTAAACTTCCAGAAAACAAATCTCCAACCGGGCGACAGCAGGTTCGCAGCGGCACCAAAAAGAACAAAACAAGGCCTACATCCGGGTTGGCGGCACTTTGCAACAGCCAGTCTTTCTGTTATTTGTGTGACTTTTTATCTCAATCCCATTTACACAATGTTTAGAAACAGCAGTCGGGCAGATCTCCCGGCAGTGCCCAGTCTATTTGTATGATTGTCTGCAGACATAGCCTAACGTGTGTTTTCGTAATGGTGGCGATGGTGGTGCAAGTTGTCGGTGGTGGTGTTATCTTTAGGTCTTTCCTTTTTGGGTACTTGTCATCTTCTGTCATCATCACCTACATCCTCACTTTATCCTCTCGTCACGTCGCAGACCGAGTCTCGGACCACTTGTTGTTCTGTTCTGTTTCTGTGCATGTCTTTTTCTATTTGTTCCATTTCCTGTTTTTCTGTTTTTCGGATGTCGTCTTTCCTAGACTACTCGTTGTGTACCCACCTTCGGGAAGAAAGTCTAAGACAACGGATCGACGAACCCAGATGCACCCAATAGACAAGAATTCCCGCAAAGGGACTACGTGTAAAAGCGAGAGCCGGAAACGAGACGAAAAGATGATGAAATGCAGAAAAGAAGAACAAAAGCCTGGGCTGGTCCGCTTTTGCGAGGCGTTAAAAAGATGAAATTTTATGAAATTATCACATTGATATCTTTTCCAGATTTAAATCTCGTTCATTATGTTTTTTTTTCTTTACTGTTTTCTTATTATTTTATGACATAAAAATATTCAAAATTTTAAAAACTACTTAATAAACTAAACACTTGAAAATTCACCAGTCACGCTTGAGGACGTAGCGGTAACGCGACTCGCCATCCAGCTGCCGCTGGATGACTTCGGAGCACTTAGACATGGGGACCTCCTCTACCCAGCTCTTGATACCCTTGCTGGCCACGAGGTCAAGCATCTCGCGCACCTCCTTTTTGCTGCCCGTGTTGGAACCCCGGAGCGCCGAGTTGTTACCAATCATCAAGCCGGGCGGCAGTGCGGGTAGGTTGCACTCGGGAATGCCTACATAGACAAGCGAGCCGCCGACGTCGAGGAGCGAAATGTACTGTTCCAGCGGCATATCGGCGGCAAACGACGTGCAGATGATGAGGTCGAGACTGCGTGCGGCCGGCTTGGTCCAGTCCCCGTCGCTGGTCACGAGAAAGTGCTCGGCGCCCATCTCCTGCGCATCCTGCTTTTTGCGCGCGGAGTGCGAAATAGCCGTCACGGTGGCGCCCATGGCGTGCGCAAACATGACGGCGTAGTGGCCCAGTCCGCCAATGCCAATGACACCCACGCGTGTGCCAGGTCCCACGCCGGCCTCGTTGAGAGGCGAGAACACAGTCAGGCCGGCGCAGAAGAGGGGAGCCACCATGGCCGGCGGAAGCGAGTCGGGGACGGAAAAGACAAACCGTTCATTGACGCGGACAAAATCAGAGTAGCCACCGTAGCTGCGAGAGCCGTCCTTGTACTTGAAGTTGTATGTCTCGACAAGGTCGGGCTGAGACAAGGGTCAGCATTGCGATGTCATGAACAATATGGGAATTTATCCAACACTTTTTTCCAGCAGCTATCCATGCAACTCACACAATACTGCTCCTTGTCCTTTTTACAGGAAGAGCAATCACCACAACTCCAAACGTTTGGACCGACGCCAACAACATCGCCTGCCTTGAACTCTGTCACATCGGATCCGACACGACGGACAATACCGACAATTTCATGACCGACCACAGATGGGTAGATCGTGCCGCCCTGTTTTTGGGGGATATCGTCAGCAAAGGTAAAAGATGGCCCATGTCTCATAGAAGACTTAGCTGGAGGTTCGGCATACCCATCCTCCGCTCAAAGTGTGTAAGTCAGATCCGCAGACGCCGCAGTATTGGACCTCAATGTCAACATCGTTTTGCTCAAACGGCTTTGGATCAAAGGAGAACTGTTTTGTGTTAGCCAAGGCAGTCGGTGTATCTGGAGGATAGGATGGAATCTTGTGACAACGTACCTTTTCGAGATTCTTCCAATTCTCCTTGGCGAGCGATCCGTAGCCGGTAAACTTTTCTGGGACCTCCATATTAGATAGTGTAGAGAGGATTCGTAGTAGCCAATGAAACTGAATGATTGGGTTGAGACTGATCACGAACTCAGTTTCTGAAGGCGTCGGTTGCCGCGATTTTGATGACAGGGACGCTCTAAACAGGCCTTGGTGATAAACATTTTAATTCACGACGATATCATTGCCTAGACCAAAAATGGATAAGAGCCAGCTAAGAGTCAGATTTGCGGCACCAGCGCATCATTTTCTTGTCGCGTTCTGTCGCAATACCGCTGGAACCGCGTGGCGATTGATCACTCCGACTGATAACGGCTGATAGCGGTTCCCGCGCTTCGGGCGCACCGGCCATTGCTGCATCAAGATTGGATCTATTCCGCCCCGCCTAGGTCCCAATAACCCGACGGTGTGCAATGTTCTTGTTATAGGTATCATGAAAAAGCTGACGTTCATCATTACCAGATGTGAAGCCGCACGTGCTGGCTAGTAGATAAGGAACATGGACGAAATGCCCGGTGCCAGCAGGAGCAGTTTGGGAGTTTGAAAGCCGAGCAGGTTTGAATAAGCCAGGCAACATCAAGCTCACCAGAAAGCAACATCTACCTCTGATTGCAATGTCGTCGTCAACAAGTCTGGTGCTCATCGTCCTTGCCACGCTATTTTTGGCGGCGAGGCTGGTCCTGGCCAGACGTAGCCGGGCAACTCTGCGAGTCAAAAACCCAACAGACGGTGAAAGGACAGAAGTACCGGCACCGGGCGAGTTCGATTACAGCAAAGTGCCCATTGCGGCCCTCGATAAATTTGATGTTGCCGGAACACCGCCGCATCCGTACCGGCCATGGACGTCGGGCAAGTTCAAAATGACCATGGGCATTGTCAAGGTCCCGCAGGAAGAGTGGCTGGCCATTGACAACTGCTATTTCGAGGAACAGAAACTGCGGCGCACGCTGCTCCGGGATAACCGCCAGGGCGTCCTGCAAATCCTGCCAGGGTCCGAAGCGGCCTGTATCGAGGCACTCGAATTTATCGTGTCGTATTTCACACGACGCTACCCTCACCTGTTCTATATTCTCGCGGACAAGCCCGACTACATCCGCAACAGCCTGACAAACAAGACGTTTCGCATCCGGGAGCCGTTTGACATTCCACCGCTCGAGGTGGCGGCGCAGATTGCAATGGAAGATTTAAATCTCCTGATCCAGGGCTTCGATGACCAAGATCCAGAGCAGCACTACCTGGCGGCAAGCTTTGCCATGGCCCCGGCCGGTTGGTATCTTCAAGACCGCATTGGGTGGCCGTTGTGGAAAATTCACACGCCAGTCCCGCTTTGGGAAGAGAAACTCAGGCGTGTCATCGAAAAGTATGTATGATGAGGAAGAGAGCGAAAGACGGAAATGGCCACCAAAAACAAAAGAAAAAATGCTAATATACTGGACAGATCGTTCCTTCGCATGCGTCCCGATGGCCTCATCGCCCGACACAACTACTTTATGCAGACAAACGACGTGCTCTTTCAGCAAGAGCCGTTTGTCGCAGACATGACGTGCCAGCCGCGCATCCAAGACGTCCGCATCCGCCACGAGAGGCAGACGCTGAGGAGGCTTCCGCGCACCCGGGCCATTCTTTTCACAGTCCGGACGTACCTCAGAGACGTAGTGACTCTCAGCGATGAGCCTGAGAGCATTCGCGAGCTCTTGGGCTCGGTACGCGAGATGCACCCGGACATGGCCAAATACAAGGGAAGGCCCATCTGGGGCGAGACTGTTGAAGCATGGTGCGAAGAGCAACTTGCCAAGGCTGACGGCAAAAATGACAAGGAAGCGAGTGAGGGGGGCATTGTACAGCGTAGTTGTAGCTGATACGACCGAGGTAGGAAAGAGGTATGGGGACCGAACGAGGTAGGTGGGAATAAGTTGAAAGCGGACAGAGGAAGGATAGACAGGAAGAAAAAGAGGGGAAGGGAGAGGGTGATTGATAGGCCAAGCCCCAGATATGAATCCGACAACGTGAAAACCCCATATTCGGTAAGCGAATATTCCTCAGATAAGCCTGATAACACGCACTAGCCTCGATGTAGATGCCTGCTAGTTTCCCTCTGTCCATCTTGGTAAAATAGTCTTATCTCTCATGAACCGCCCAATAGTAGAATGTGAATAGTGGGTTGTGAAGCAAGTGAAGCTCTTTTTTTTTTTTGCAAATCACTTGGGATGTGGGCACTTGAGCAAGACATCTTCAAAACACAACCCCGGGTGCTCAAAATCGAATCGTCAAACAATGCCACTAGAGACGCAGCCCACAATCCGGTCGCAGATCAAGCGCGGCCGCACTGGCTGCTTCACCTGCCGTCGCCGACACAAAAAGTGCGACGAGCTCAAGCCAGCGTGTGAGTAACGATCTGCAGATTGGCTGAATCTTGGATAAACGCACTGACACTTCGCGTCCATTTTAGGCATCGGCTGTATAAGAAGCGGATATACCTGCGAAGGCTATCCAGCGCCTGCACGGTTCCCAGCATCACGCACAAAGTCGTCGGCGCAACGGCAGCATGACCGCAACAAGGCGTCCGAGGACACGTATGTTGCGTCCTCTGCTGCACTGGCAACGGACGTGGATATGGCCGTTGGAGAGACAGGCTCGTCGGCAAACGCCAAAGGCCTGACTGCCAGTGAGCAAGCCGTGGTCGACTGGGCGTTTCCGAGCAACAGCCTGGCTTCTTCTGGCTTTTCTCCAATGACAACATCAGCAGCTCTTGCGACAGAAGTCTGCGTCGGACTGCCACCAGAGCAGCAGCTACAGGAATCCTGGCATCACAACCACGATGGAGATACTACAGGAAGTCTATCAACCGACCTGTCTCTTTTCAGCAGCGCGGAAATTATGATGTGGTTGCAGCCACCTTTTCCTCCCAGAACGATGCCACACGCCGCTGAAAACACTGCATCCGAGCAGCAACGTAATGAAAGCCCAGTGCCCGTTGTGGACACGCCGGATAGACAAGAAGCCGAAGCAGATAACGAGGCCGAGGCCGAGGAACAAGCCACTGTCAATGTCGACGCCTCTGATCATAGAGACCTGGATTCAACACCTCCTCTTGTTCCACGTGGTTTGCCGTTTTTGATCAACGGCATCGAGACTCCGTCCGACCAGCGGTTCTTTATGCACTTTACCAGCATCACATCCCGCATTATGACCGTGGAGGCAAACGAGCACAATCCCGTCCTCTCCAAGATCCTGCCGTGCAGCCTACATGACGCGACCGTGCAAAGGGCCATTCTGTGTCTGGGCGCATCACATTTGCTAAAGCTGGCTTCCCACCCGGAACACGGGTGGCACGAACGCAAAGAACGCCTGTTGCGACGCACAGAGCATGAGCAGGCGCGCAAGATCGCGGCGGCGCTGCAGCGCGGTAGCCAGCAGCCCATGCCCGCCGGCGAGCTCAACGGCATTCTCAACTGCTCGCTGCTGTTGTGCATGTACGAAATCTCCGAGGGGTCGGGGGACGAGACATGGCGAATTCATCTGGACGTGGCCCGTGATTTCATCCAGAAGGCAGTTCGTGTTATTGGCACAAACTGCGATGACAGCCTGCAGATCGACGACTTCCTCCTCGAGTTCTTCATGTACCACGACATCCTTGCGACGGTGACGGACCGCGGCCGCCGGCCCATACTGGAGCCGCTGCCGTGGATTGCACGGCGGCTGCATCGGAGCCAGCACCGGGGAGGATACATGATTGGCCTGGACAATGGGCTGTTTGCTCTGTTGAGTAAGGTGGCAGACCTTCGGGCTAGGGCCAATAGCGCAACTGACAGCCGTAACGGCAGCATCGACGGCGGCGTGCTTTGCGATGCGCTGGCGCTGTGGGACGAGCTCAATCGTTGGCAGCTGACTCTTGGTGCTGCAAAAGAAGTTGCAAAAGGCAACGCTGAAGACGAACGCGCGGACTTGACTGCAAAAGCCCAGCGAGACAAGAATCACAACCGCGTGCATGCATGCTCGGCCTATGTGGCTGCCCTCTACGTGTGGCTGCATGCCATTGTGTACCCACGCGGCATCGCCGACAACAAGGTGCGCGATGTCATTGCACAGGGCATGGCCGATATGGAGGCCATGATGACAGAAAACACAAACAGCAACGGCTGGCTGTCGTTGCTGCTGTTTCCCACGTTTGTGCTAGGCTGCGCCAGCGTCACCGATGCAGAGCGCGTGCGCTGCTCGGCACTTTTTGCGCGGCTGCATCGCTTCAGCGGACTGGGCAACGTACAGCTGGCGTACAAGGTGGTGCAGCTGGCCTGGAGCGAGCATGATGCGGGTGTGACAGATGCCTGGGACTGGGTCCGGCACATGGACAAGCACGGCATCAGTCTACCGGTGACGTAGGGAGGAGGATACAGATATCATACCAGGCCTAAGTATTTGAAATCAAAGATATAACCAAAAACATTACACATAGCTATTTACAGGTGGTGGTAGGATCGTTTTTGTTTTTGTTTTTGTTTGTTTTTGATTTCCTTCTTCAGTATTCCCATCCACCCAATAATTAAAGTCTTGGCTTTTCGTCACAGCAGCTGCTTGCCTTGGGGTTGCTCGTAACCAGCACGGACTTGTTCTTGGATTGCCTAGGCGCACAAAAAGTTAGGTCGACGTCTTGTTTTGAAGTTTAGCAAAGGTGTAGACACTAGAACGCTTATACATACGATGACGGTGGAACATCCACAGACGGGTTTTTGCTGAAGAAGTTTGTGGGCACAAAGCCAATCTTGACAATATGAGCAGGCCTGTATCGCAAGTTAGAACACTTATTTTATGGAATAATATAATACCAAGATTCAAGGTGTGCTACTCACATCACGGGGAAGTCTTCAACGCGTGGCACGTGCTGGAGGCCAAACTGCACCCAGACGACAATATCCTCGTCGGTAATGTCTTCACAACGGCCGGCCCACTTGCGCACGCCCGTTGTCCGCTCGTTTTGGTTTGTGTACTGGCCACCAGCGAATAGCTCTCGCTCGTTGTACTTGGTCACGTAGATGGAATGATCGGCAAAACTAGCATGTGTTAGGCAGATGAAAAGAAGAAAAGTAGAAAATAAAAAGAGAACGGAGGGGAAGAAGGGAAAGAGAAAAGAGAAAAAAAGAAACACATACTCGGCTCGCTTAAATGCATAGCTGTCTTTGTGAGCCATGATAGGCTGCACGGCAGGCATATGGATCTTGTATGCCACATTGAGGCCATTCACAGGATTCTTCTGCCGCGGGTTGTCAATCAAGTACGCGCGGCCGACCTTGGAGTTGAGGTCGTATCCGCCCGTCTGTTCGACAACACTGCGCTGGGAAATATAGCCGGTGCCCAGCGGGTTGGTCTGCGGGTTGGGCGGCAGCGGATGTGTCTCCTCGCACACGAGGCGGTTACGTGCGTCGCCGTCGAGCTCCGGGTCGATGCGCAGCGACAGAATGTGCTGGTGAAAGGCGGCCAGCGCACCGTCGTGGACAACGGTGCCCCAGGGTACGCTGACACCCGGGTCAATGGGCTGTGTGGACAGGATGCCTGTTGCACGCACCTCATACTCCATCTCGCCGGCCTGGTCAAAGACATAGGCCAGAATGTACTCGTAGTTGGACACGGTGATGATGCTCTGGATCACGAGCTCGCGCCGACGCACCACGGCCGCGCGCAGCGTGCGGTAGTTGGTGTGCTTCCACAGCAAGCCCGCGTCCTGCTCGTGGACGCACACGGCGTTGGGCTTGCGGAGGGGCCGGCCCTCGTCGTCGGAAATCAAACCGTCAAGATAGGCAATGGCACCCAGACAGTCGCAGCCCAGCTGCAGATCGTTGGCCATGAGCCCGGCACCAGCGTCACCCAGATCAAACGCCTGCTTCTTGTTGAACGGCGGGCGCGGGTCGCCATACGGCACCGTCATGTCGCTCAGCGAGACCCGGTAAAAGATGGGCCGGCCGTCGTAGGCCACCTCGTGCAGCACCACGCCCTCTCGGTAGTTGAACGACAGCCGCATCTCCCACTTTTGCCAGCGCAGCACCTTACTGTCCGTGTCCAGTGCAAACGACGCGCCCTGGGGCTGCACAACGACAAGGTCTTTGAGGTCCGTCCGCAGCGGGCCATTGGCCTCGGGCACGTACTCGTTGGGCGCCACGTCACGCCGCACCGGCTCGGTCGTTGTCCGCAGTGCAAAGTCCGCACCAGTTGGCAGCTGCTCGATGCGCGTGACCGCCATGGCCACCGTGTCAAAGACGGGCGAGAAGTTGAGCGGGAACGCATAGTGGTTGCTGTCGGCCTGGCTGCTATTGTTGGGGTCGCGCATGTACATGTAGCACTGGTACGACCGGTGCTTTGTCACGCCGTCCGCGCCCCAGATCCACGGATCGCATACCACGACAGCGCCCTCGGGCAGCTGCAGCTTGGCAATCTCAGCTTGGACACTTGCGTCGGCCAGCGTCAGCCTCTCGACCTCGAGCACCTCGGCGTCGTCGCATGGGCCGTGGAAGCCGGCGGGCACCTCGGCATAGTGCTCCGTTGTCTGCGTGCCCAGGTTAAGGATGGCCTCGAACAGGTGCGTCGTGCCCACCAGGTAGTAGTTGACCCATGCCTTGCGTACCGGGACGGTGCCCTCGCGGCGGAACAGCCGGTACTCGCTCTTGGTTGGCTCCAGCAGTGTGATGCCCTTGAACCTCAGCTTTGTACCGGGCTCGTGGTGCTGCTGTCTAATCAGCCGTGCTGCCACGGTGATCTCGTCTACAGTGAGGTCCGAAAAGGGGTGTAGAGAGGCCATGCTTATTTTCTGCCTTGGTTTCTATATCATGCGTAGTATTTCTGGCCGTTCGTAAGGCAAGGTGTTGCAAGTTGTGGTTTTGTTGCCCAAGCTCGTCGAAGGATTGCCTTGCTATCAGTGACTTTGCGCAACTTGCAAGGAAATCGCCTATCATATCAAGATCTCGGTAGTATATATGCCTGCCCCATGTTAGAAATTAATTGATAATTTTGTGTCTAGTACAAAGCCATTGAGCAGATAAAGTCGGTTTGCAGAAGATGCCCGTGTGGCGTTGACTGTAGTTTATCGGTGCTTGTCGTGATAAGCCGTGCTTGGAGCGCCCGAACCGCTCGAACCGCCAAAACCTCCCAAACCGCTAGTACCTGGATATCCGCGGGTACCTGTCCTTGACCCAACACCACATCCGTATTGCATACTGACTAGCTCTAAATACATACAATAGCACCCATCTATCAAAACTATCAAAACTAAGAGTGTACAGGGAAGCACCATGCGTAGACCCTAGATAACAGCGACTAGTACCGAAACTGCGTTATCAGGCATCCTCCTTTTGACCCTAGTGATAAGGGAAACAGAACACTGGCAACCCTTGCACTGCCTTGTATTGTATATGATGGCGGGATACATATTGGTTATAAGCCTCACTGCTCAAAAGCGAGAAGCCGACAATGTGATCCTCACGCTGCGGAACTGGATCACCCCTTCGAAAATAAAATAATACAGGACAAAGTACAATGGCTACGGAAAAGAGCATTCTGTCGGTGCCTGGGGCATCTGGCCGCACCTCCATTGAGCACGGGCACATTGTCCTCGACGCTGATGATGACCAGTTGGAGCAAATTGGATACAAGCAGGTGAGCAGGGTCAAGTTCAATGGAGTGGAAGTATCACACGCTGACTTTGAAAATTCAGGAATTTCGCCGTGAATTCACACGATGGAGCACCCTTTCTTACGCCATCTCTATCATGGGCGTCCTTGGGTCAGGTATGTATAGCAGGTGAAGTTGAATAACTTTTCTGTGGGGCATTACGCATAATAAACGAAAAAGATGAAAGGGTGCTAACGAACATGCTAAACAACAGTCCCTGCCACATGGTCCACGCCGCTGGCCTCGGGTGGTCCCGCCACGGCCATTTGGACGTGGTTCTCCGGCTCTTTCTTTTCTTTGTGCATCGCCCTATCAAGTACGTCGTATAATGAATCGTCCCACTTCTTTCACGACATGTCTCCGAGAACAGCCTTCTAACAATAAAGTTGCCGAACTCGTCTCGGCCTATCCGACATCCGGTGGCATTTACTTCATCACTAAACACGTTTTCCCTGAAACGAATGTCCCCATGGCCGCCTGGATTATCGGCTGGTCCAACTTTCTTGGCCAGTAAGTTCTTGACTTGGATTGTAGTAACCAGAGGTCAATTTGGTCTGTCAGCACAGCAACTAACGCGTTTTCACCGCTCTGTAGAACAGCTGGTGTGGGTAAGTTGAGCAGGCAGGATTAAACCACAAACGTTGGAATGCACTGCATACACCACTCCCGCTCTTTCTATTGTTCCGCGTACTAAGTTTAAAATAGCAAGCGTGGGCTACTCCGTTGCGCAAATGGTAAGCAATCCCCAAGACCTCGCCCGTTCTCCCGCGCAAAAAATGCATTCTAGTATTTAACGAACTGGCGTTGACATTTATGTGCAGCTTCTGGCCGCAGTCTCAATGGCCTCGGTCCAAGAAGACGGAACCTTTACTTATACACCGTGAGTCCGCGACTTGACAAACCGATGATAGCCATTACCGCTGTGTGACTCTTGGCTTGTCTAACAGCACCAAATACAGGACTGCCGGGACTACCGTCGCCGTTAGCATCGGTGTGCTCGTCTGCCATGGCATCATCTGCTCATTGCCGTCACGCCGGTTGAGCGATCTCATCCGATGGTTTGCGCCGATCAACAGTGAGTTTCATCTCTTAATTTGGTCATACCACTCCATGATTGAAGCCGGCATCTAACATCTGCCTCGTCAGTACTTGGATCCGTTGCCATTGCCATTGCCCTTCTCGTCCTCTCCCCCAACAAACTCCCCGCCAGTCAAGTGTTTGGGGACGTTGTGGACAACTCTGGTTGGAACAGCAAAGGATTCTCGTTCTTCATCGGCTATCTGTCTGTGGCATGGACAATGACAGATTGTACGTTGACCCCTCCCAGAAGCTTGTTCATAACAATCACTGACCAGCAGACGACGCAACGGCCCATTTGTCAGAGGAACTGCACAATGCTGCGGTTAGTGGCCCCGTTGCCATCTTCCAGGCAGTGCTCGTTTCATGGGTGTTCGGCTTGCTTCTCAATATTGCTCTAGGGTTTGGCGTAAACGACCTGGATACCATACTTTCCTCGCCGATGGGCAACCCGGCAGCACAGATCTTCCTCAACGCAGGCGGTCGCAGTGGCGGCATTGCTATGTGGGTGTGGCCCGTTATAATTCAGTTCTTTACAGGTAGGACGCTCGCTTTTCTCTCTTCCCCACTCTTCTATCTCCCCGCTAACATACCTAGGCATCACGGCAATGTTGTCCGACACGCGGACCTGTTTTGCTCTTGCACGCGATGAAGCCCTCCCATTTTCAAGCACGCTGCGCAAAATGAACAAGACGACACATACACCACTGTACAGTGTGTGGACTGTCGTCGTCTTCTGCTGCCTCCTGAATATCATTGCCCTCGGCAGCGCTCAGACCATCAATGGCATCTTTGGCGTGACGGCACCCGCCATGGACCTCAGTTACATTGCTGTCATCGCAGCACGCATCTACTACGGCAAGAAACAACCCATTACTCCCGGCCCCTTTGTTCTCGGTCGCTTCCAGCTGCCCATCAACATGATTGCTATTGTCTGGACCGTCTTCATTTCCATCATTCTCATCTTCCCCACGACGTACCCTGTTACGGCCCTGAACATGAACTATGCCGTTGTCGTAGCCGCCTTTATTTTCGTCTTTGCTCTATCCTGGTGGTACATTGGTGCCAAAAGGTATGTGTCCACTTTTGTTGTACCAATGCTTTTGAAAGCTATAAGAGAAACTAACCTTTCCAGACACTACACGGGCCCCCGTGTAGGACATCACTGAGGTTTATCTGTGGTTGGTAGATTAACATGAAGATGTCGACGTAACCGCGTTTGTCGTATTTTCGTTGATTATTTTATTCTTTATATTAGGGATATTTAACGTAATATTCTTTTACTTTCTTATAACTTTATTAATTAAAATAACGTATTAGACTTTAACTACTTTTCTTTTTACTCGGCCATTTTATTACAAAGGCACTTATGCTAGGGGGTCAGAGTCTGGACTAAGTGATTAAGTTAAAGGAAGAGTTTTATTTTTATAAACCGATAATAAAGTATAACGGTCGAATATTAAAATAATGCGTATAAAGGGGTAAACGTAAGTATATATAATAAGGAGATAGAAATATAAGTTTACTCAATAATATTTTAAAATATCGGTAACGACTAAGTATCTTTATTCTTATATATATTTAAGTTATTTTATTCGTATCTTATAAAACTATTTCACCCTTTATATAAAATAACCCCCAATATTAAATTTATTTTTTGGTTATGTTTTATTCCTTGTATAAAATAACATTCGTGTAGCTTAATTAGTCAGCCTATTCTCCTTCTTTAATTAGTTCCTTTATCCTACGTTTTAAAAAGCAACCGCCTTTTAAGAGGGCCGCGGTGTACGCGAGCTCAGAGGGGGGAACAGCCGCTTAGCCGTTATACTTGTTAAAACCATTTTGTGGTGTGTGTGCGTGTTGTAAGAAAAGGGGAAAAGGGGAGGAGAAGAGAAGAAGTCTTTAAATTTCGTGTAAAATAACTGCCAAAGTTGCAGTTGACCACCACGAGAATCGCAAACGGCAGGACCTCCACTTGGTGCCGGGGAAGCTTTGCAACGTATCAATCAGACGCTCGCCAAACTACAAGACGTACACCCAATCCCGCGAAGTTTCCCGAGATGGAAGGAAGCCGGAGGATAAGCTGATAGATACTCAATTCTTTATCCGAATAGAAGAGAACCTAGAAAACAGTTTATTACTATAGCTATAATGTCGTGCAAAACACTGCAACAAAACCTGGCTTTATTTCAACCACAGATCGCATCTAAACATGTCCACATGTTATCGTTACAGTGCACCGTAGGAGTGACGAGGCAGACACATCCTTCAGGAATGAGACTGCTTCGTCTGATGGACTAGGCGGGAGGTATGAGAAAATGATAAAATAGCATTAAGTAAAGAGCAGACAGGTAAGATAAGATGCATGAAAGACACAAAGTCGCCAACGTAAATTCGAACCGGTAGATATGGGGCATGCAACAAAAGCCCCGACCGACCGGCCCGAACAAAGCATCTTCGAGACTAGGCATATTCAAATGGCAGAGGTGGAGGTGGACTGTCATCATCGTCATTGAAAAACGACCACATCCAGGTCCCATCCGGACGGTACACACCGGCCGTTCCACAGACGCAGCACGTCTACCCATTTTCCTCGATCAGTGCTGTTGTAGTCTTCACCGATCAGCTTCCGCTCCGACGGTATGGCAATCCTGTCAAAAAACCGGTCTCGATACGGGTGGAGAAACTGGAGAAATAAAACCAGATCCCGCAAGCCTTGCCACAAGCTCCAATCGCCGACCATGCGGTTTTAGGCAACGTCAGATATGGCCCAGCCTGGTGAAGATTCGCCCGGATGAAATTCAAAACGGAGTCGACGTAGACAGAGAGCTGCAGTTGCCGAAGACCGAGGCACTGTGCCACAAGGATTTCCGCTTTATTGTCATCGTGCCAGGTCTCTGGTGGTTGCCAAAAGTAGGAGGCGAGTTTGCGCTGCACCATGGTCGTCAATTGGATTTCTCTAGTTGTGCATAAAATTCTCGTGTTATACCAGCCGAATAAGCTCAGGAGCTATTTATGCTGTCGTTTGATGAATGCTAAGGGTGTGGTATTTACGGGATTGAGGTACTCTTGTATGCTGTGGCTATTGTACATGTCCTACACAAACATCTACAGCGACGGCTTGCTCCGAACGGCCTCTCGGTCCTCGAGGCGCAGCTCGTTGAGCACGTCGAGGCCGTTGATGAACCCCTGCTCGAGGGCGCCATCGATAAAGGCCCGCCAGCCGTGGGCCCAGTCGGCGCTGGCAAAGAAGACATTGCCGTGGCGGCTCTGCAGCTCGTCCTGGTACTTGGACATGAAGCCGGGCGGCCAGAAGCAGGGCCCGGCCTGCGAGTAGGGGTCAGTGTTCCAGTTGTGGAAGACGAGCTTCTTGACGGCCATGGGGTGCATGTTCTCGAAGGCGGCGACGGCCTGCTCGGGGTCGCGCTCGGGCACAAAGCGGTGGCGCTCGTCGGTGCCAAAGGCCACGAGGTGCGTGTCGCCATTGGGCAGCACGCCGTCGCCGTATGCGTAGAGCAACAGGTTGGGGAAGCACGCGCCGTTCCACGACGCCATGTCGGGGCCGTCGACGACGGCATGCATCTTGGACATGAAGTTGATGTGGCCGGCCGCGATGGCCTCGCGCCGCAGCGGCGACAGTGGCGGTGCAAAGGCCAGTGACTTGAGCACGTTGAGCGGCGCCGTGCAGATGCTCTTGCGCGCCGTGTACACGCACCCGTCGCGCGTCGCCACCTGCACGAAGGGGCCCGCCTGCGTCACCGCCTGCACATGCGTGCTGAAAGAGTATTGCAGTCCGCACGCCACCGCGTCGTCAAAGAGGCGCCGCGCCAGCCCCGACTGGCCCTCGCGCAGCTTGTACAGCAGCCACACTGGCTCAAAATCGTCAAAGTTGTGGTTGCCCAGCGCGTGCGAGCGGATCATGTCCCACAGGCTCGAGTTGTGCAGGTTCTCTTCGCCACCCGATATGTGCAGCAGCAGCGACTTGAGCAGGCCCGCCTCCTCCGCAGTCAGCTGGCCCTTCACCTGCTCGAACCGGTCCCAGCACGACAGCGCGTCCACGCGCTCCACCTCCGTGCGGTCCACCATGATGTTGTCCAGCTGTGCGTGCGGCAGCGGGCAGATCCTGCGCCCGCCCGCCCCGTCCACGTCCACAAACACGTTCCAGCCTTTGGCGGACAGCTTACCCGCCTCCTCGTGCGACATCTTGCGCGGCGGCACCCCCGGCACCTTGAACGTGTAGTAGTCGTTCTTGTGGCCGTGTGTGCGCGTCGTTAGCAGGTCGCGGTCCATCTTGTACCGCACCATTTCGCGGAACGTGTACGGCTGGCAGTGCGACACCCACGTCCCGCCCATCTCAAAGGGGAAACCTGTCCCGGTCAGCTGTTGTTCAGTGGTTGCTGTGGAGGCAGTCGCAGTCCAGCGCGCCCGAACTCACCGTCCTCGTCAATGGTAAACGTGCGCCCGCCGATGCGGTCGCGGCCCTCGAGCAGCAGCACCGACCGGCCGGCATTGGTGAGGTCGCGCGCTGCCGACAGACCGGCATAGCCGCCGCCGATGATCACGCAGTCAAACAGGTGCCCGGTCGGCGTGGTGATGTTCCTTGGCGGGCTGATCACACCCCGGCACACAAAGTTGCCCGTCTTGAGACCGTCCTCCCGCGTCCACGAGAAGCCGTCTCTGGTTCTGCCAGCCATGTTGCGTCCGAGTGTTGATGGATAAGAGCAATGCTGTCTGTAGCCCTGGCGTGTATTTCTATGTGGATTTGTCTCCCAATTTATTGATTTCTCGACTTCTCTGTCGGTTTGTTTGCCAGGCGCTGAGCTGCTTTATTGCTGGCAGACACCACCCTTACGCAATACCAGCTTCGGAAACCTGTCACTGCCCGCATACAGGGGCCCTGTCTCTGTGCCGCTAGGCGGCCCGGTTTCACGCCCCGTCGCCAATTCAAATCCCAATCTGGACACGCTGGGGAAAAGTTCGGGAGGCTAGCCGTGTAAGACGGCCTTGGCTCTCAAGATAATCGCTGCCAGCTTTTCCCAGCATTGCATTACGTCTCACTTTGAGGATGTTGATGTACACAGTACGAGCACAACCCACAAACCGGAGCTAAGCCGCTTCTGGACGGTAAGGTCCCGCCCGCTTTGCATGACATGGCGCTTTAGTGGCCCCGCTCAGCCGGCAGGCAACCCCACGCGATTGATGCGCCTATTTATTTCCCAAACCGTCTCCTAAGAAGCGCCCGCGAGCTTGTCCGTCGGCGTGACCACGTTAGCTAATGTCATGGGTGTTGCAGAGCCGATATGTGTCGTAAATGCCAGGGTGGTCCTGGACTTCTATATAGACTGAATGCTTCGTGGACCGCAAGCCGATAGTGTCCAGCGTTATCGGTCAAAGTCGCCTCATTATATCGGCTCATCCTAAGCCTTTTTGTTTGCGTGTTTGCGTCAGGACACGAAAAACACAGACCAAACGTCAAGGCTGTACTATCCGGCAACACCCCAAACCGACCACCACAATGTCCCCCAGCGCCGTCTCCTACTTCCAACCCGACGACGTCGGTGGCCGCAATGGCCAGGCGGCCGGCTTCTCCAACGCGGCCCTCGTACCACTCGGCGGCACCACCAAGCTTGTCGTCACCGCTGGCCAGGCCGGCCTCGACCGCACGACGGGCCAGCTGGTCGAGACGTCCGTGGCCGACCAAATCGACGCCGCCTTTGAGGGCGCCGACGTGTCGCTCAAGGCGGCCGGCGTCACGGGCGGCCTCGCCTCGGCGCACAAGCTGCTAACCTTTCTGCTCGACATGCGCTACGAGGAGGTCATGATGGACGTCTGGAAGCGCCGCTACCCCGGCCACCGCCCGACGTGGACTTGTGTGGGCGTGTCGAACCTAAGCATGCGTGGAATGCTGATTGAGGTGCAGGCCGAGGCCGTCTTGTTCGAGTAAGCACCACATGCATACGGTGGTCAAAGGAAGAACGGGAGGTCCACGGTCGGCACCGAGAAATCTAGACAGCAGATATGCCTGTACAAAATAAAATATATATATAACAAAAATGCCTGCGCCCTAAACGTTTTAGAAACTTGTCTCTACAGCATCGCGTTCAAGACACTAGTTATTACTCAACGGCATTCCATTCTCTCTTTCTCTTTCCGTTGCGCATGATGTCGCGACAGTCTGCCGGCAGACGCGCTGCTTCCGCCAGGCAACGTGGTGGCTGACCAGCTCAACGTGCTCGATGTGACGCGGACAAGTGGGCAGCTGACGCCGTTTCGCCGCCAGTGGCTCGGCCCTCGTGGCCGACCTCAAGGCCGACCGAGTTCATTCTGGCGGAATGCGCCGCCAGCGAGCGGCGAGTGGCGACTCGCTGCAAGCCCGCAAGGCCGTGCTCGACGCCTTCCGCGCCGAGTACCTCGAGCACTGGAACGCCGCACACGTCGATACTGTCATTGCGCCCGTCAGCGCGGTTGGCACGCGCCGCTACTCGCCTCGTCGCGCTACTGGCCGTGTACAATCTCATGGACTACCCCAGCGTGGTGTTCCCGGCGTCTGATGTACTGCCAGCGCCCGCGGCAGCCGTGCGAGATATCGCCTACGAGCCCACCAACGCTCATGAGACGGATCTCTACGCGCACTACGACCCGGCCGTGGCCGAAACGATGCCCGTGGGCTCGCGGATACTGACAAAGAAGTGGCAGGACAGCGAGTGTGTGGCGGGGGCGCAGATCATTGAACGGGCTCCGAAGGGTTGTTGATTAGACGCGTGCAATTGTAATTACTCCTGTCTGTTGGGACACAGAAAATCACTGATTACATATATGTAAGATGTTGTTTATTTAGAAAGTATTGACTTTTTTTTCAAAAAGAAAATAAAAAAAAATTCCCGAAAAGAATGAAATGAAAACGGCAATTTACACAGTGTATAAGTAATTGGATTTTCAAAACGAAGTAAGATAAAATGAAAAATAAATCAAAACACAACGACAGTGACAGAATTTTACGTTGAAACAGGCACGAAAACACCAAAATACCGAAATTAGACTCTACCTTGCGAGTCGCCATCCGTGCACAATTCGATCTTTTGGACGTAAGATACCCGCACCACTAGAGAGAATGCCATGGAAGAGAGGACAGTCAGCCATGTGGAAAGATACGACAGAAAACAAGTCGGCGAGATAACGACATGGACGGCGCGGCGTAGCCTGGAACCAAGCGCCGTCACTTGTACTGCGATAAAGAGAACTTGATTCAAGCCAGCCTGGCCAGCCACCCAAAGGGAGCTCAGTCGTTTTTGCTGGTCCATACAGCGCTGACAACCCCCGCTGACAATCCCTGCTGACAACCCCTCACGCTAGCCTGCTAGCCCGGGCTGCGTGCCAGCCAGGGCGCTGGGCACTGAGTGGACTGGCCACTGGACAAGACTCGTGTCTCCATTGCTGACCTGGCCCCCCTCCTCTCTTCTTTTCTTCAGATATCCGACCAATGTTGGAATCCATCATGGCCACACTGTAACAGTCTAATCTGAAACCGGGCAGCATTTCCTCCACGATCGTCATTCGACCTGCGTGCGTCCTGAGAGCTGCACGCTTCCTGTTTGAGCAAGAAAAGACGATAAATAATAAGAAGCAAAATAACGAAAGAAAAGAAGAAAAGCAAACAGGAAAACAAGAGAAAAAAAAACGTTACAGCCATAAATTGACTCGCACAGCATCCCGACATGTCCAACCTCGCCGTCACCCATCGCCGGTCGCGCACAGGCTGCCGCCAATGCCGGCAGCGCAAGAAAAAGTGCGACGAGCGCCACCCGTGCTGCACGGCCTGCGCCGAGCGCAGCCTCCCCTGCAACTGGCAGCGTCACGACGAAGATACCGACAGCCACGGCAGCGGCAGCCCGCGCCGCGGCCGCATGGCGCGCCGCAGCCACCACGTCAACCAGAACTTTACCGTGCCGCATGAGATGCGCCCGCTCATGACCATCTTCACCGTGCCCTCGACGCCCGTAAAGGACCGCCTGCTGTCGCACTTCCGCGACACCAGCCCGCTGTGGCTGACCGTCGGCGGCGCCGAGCGCGTCGCCACCTGCCTGCGGCTGATCATGGCCGGCGTCGCGCGCAGTCCGCTCGTGCTCGACTGCGTGCTGGCCGTGGCCGCGGGCGACCTCAGCAAGTACCAGCCCGCGAGCTCCGACCTTGCTAGCCTGTCCTACGGCTTCTATGGCCAGGCTGTCATGGGCATCCGCGCGGCGCTGTCCGAGGAACTGGCCCCGCCGCGCACGTCGAGGATGGACGCGACCGGAGGTAAGCATTACTGCGTGACTGTGTCCGTGCGTGTTTGTGTTGAATGACTAACGTCTGGCAGATGACGACCTGCTACTGGCCATCCTGCTGCTGTGCGTGCACGAGGTAAGCCGTCCCGCGCCGGAGTCCTCGCTGGTGTCCCCCGCCTGCCTTAGTACCGGCCCCGTTGACTTCGCCCGTTTCCCCCCCAGACCGTCAACTTTAGCAACGCGGCGCGCATCCTGCCGCACATCAACGCCGCCGCGACGCTGTGCCACAACCTCAGCTTCTCGCTCGCCGCCGACTCCGACCTGCGCGGGCTGCTGCTCGAGGTCTTTTGCTACTTCTTCGCCCTTGTCGCCTTTTCCCACGGCCGGCACCTGCACTTAGACCTCGCCCTACAGGTCTTCAACTCGCCCTTCCTGGCCAACACCTACCAAGGCGTGCTGCTGAGCCGCCGCTGCCGCGAGATTTTTTCCTACATCCACATGACCAACATGCTGCTCAACAACGCCGCCGCCACCGCCACGCCCCTCGACGCCGCCGCCGTGCTGCAGCTCGAGTGCATCCAGGCGCGCCTCGACCGCATGGGCACCGAGGATTCGGCCGCTGCGTGCAGCCTGGGCAGCCTGGGCAGCCTGGGCACCCCGGGCGATGCCGACCACGCCGCCCAGCGGCACCACGAGGCCATCACCACCGAGCTGTACCGCCTCGCCTGCTCCATCTACGTGCGCCATGCGCTGTCCCCCGCGGCCTCGCGCGTGCTCGTTGCCCAATTTGTCACCCACCTCGACCTGCTGCCGCCCACCTCCCCCGCCAACGGCATCCTGTGCTGGCCGCTCGTCATCGCCGGCCTGTCGTCCACCATTGGCACGCACCAGCGGCTCATCATTGGCCGGCTGCGCAAGATGCACGAGATGTGGCGCTCCGACATCCTGAGCCTCAGCGCCGACATGCTGTCTCGCGTCTGGCGCGAGGAAAAGATCGCCGCCGAGATGAATGGTGGCGCGCTGGTGGCGGCGGCGTCGGCGTGCGGTACCGGCGGCGGTCACAATGCGTGTAGCCCGCGTGCGTCGATGGTGGTGATGGCGACGGAAGTCCTGAAGACGCCCATCTTGTTGTTGTGATGATGCGCCTTGTCTTGCGGGCTTGGCGGCCTTTTTTTTTTCGATACAAATAGCAACGAGTTTGATAGTCACTGAGCTTATACTTTTTTTCAACGTGGATGTGTATCTATATATACTCCGTCTACGCACAGCTGTATATATTGTCAGGAGCGCTTATGAGGACATTACAACCGGGCTTTTACAGGATTGTGGAGTTATCCTGAAAGGAGGGAAGAATAAAAAAAAACGCATGGCTCCACTTGTCGTCTGACGGGACAAGGGAAGAAAGGCAAAACATACAACGGGACGGCTGCGGCGAGGCAAAAACCAGCCCACGCGTGGGCAGCGCGACCAGAAAACCAGAATGGGAGAACCAGACATGTATATGGCTCGAGTTAAGGAGGGTCTAAAGCATCGACGCACCACCGCTGCCAGAGACTGTGTTTCCCGACACCCACCGCGAGCCCTCCTCGCACAGGAACGCCACAATCTGCACAATGTCGTCCACCTCGCCGACGCGCCCGCCCGCAGGCGTGCTCTTGATCATGTGGTCGATGCCGGAAGCGGCATCTGCTGGCGTTTCCCTTGAGCCTCGTCAGTCCTTGCTTCACGCAAAAATGTGTTCTCGGGAGTACTTACGCCCACATATCCGTCGCGACGGGGCCCGGACTGACGGAATTCACGGTGATGCCGTACTCCTGGCCGAGCTCCGCCGCCCACGTCCGCGCAAGACTTTCCACGGCCGCTTTTGACGCGCTGTACGCGCCCTGCATGGCCCAGCCTACCGACGGAGTTTATTTTGTCAGCATCATACTGGCCTTACCCGGCTGTCCGGAAAACGCAGAGCAAACACAATGCCGCGCGTGTGTTACCCACCTGTGCGCGCGCAGATGCTGGACAAGTTGACGATGCGGCCGCCCTTTTGCAGGTACGGTAAGCACTCCTTTACCAGGAACATGGGGAAGCGCACGTTGGTGTAAAACACCTTGTCAAAGTGCTCGAGCGTTGTGTCCTTGAGGAATTCCTCGTCGCCTGCGCCGGCGTTGTTGACGATGATGTCGACGCGGTCGCCAAAAGCCTTGCGCATCGTGTCAACGACGAGGCCCGGCGATGCCGGCGACATGCAGTCGGCCGCCACGGCCACCGCCGCGCCCCCGGCCGCCGTGATCTCTTCCACGACGGCGTCTGCCCGCCTGGCTGACGACGCGTATGTCAGCACCACCTTGGCGCCGCGCTTTGCCAGCTCAATGGCGATCCCGGCGCCGATGCCGCGCGAGCCGCCCGTGACGATGGCGACTTTGCCCTGGAGCGACATGGTGACAAAGGTTTGGAAGGCAATTGGTCTGTTTCTCTGGCTTGTGAGTCTCGACCGGCGCGCGTGGGAGCAGATGACGCAAATGGGAGGACTCAATCGAATGCACCGGGTATCTTGCTATCTTCTTATCATAGTCTCAAGTGAACTCTGCCCATCTCAGCATTAATATAGGTGTTTTCCCGCGATCTGCCCCCGTCTAGACGGGTCCTCTGTGGCTAAATTGCAGGTCATGGTCGTACTCCGCACGAACGATCTATTGTCGGTCGCAACAGGGCCGCCCGTTAAGTCAGAGTACGAGTCCGTACACAGTACGGAGCACTAGTCCTTGCCACAGTACGAGGTACGACGTACCTGGGCGCTAACGGATAGCGGCGCGTATATGAAAACATTCTGGGCCTAGCGCGCCACGGCCAGCTGTGACAACATAATTGACCAAATATGCAAGACGTCGAAACGCACACCTGTCCGTTATCGCAAGTACTTGTTTTCTTGGTGGGACGCATATCAAAAACTGCATTGAGACACCGCTGGGCAGGTGGGGCGGGACAAATGGGAAAGAAAGACAAATAATGGAAATAACCCTCTTTATATCGTTATCGTTGCTCACAGAAACCGCGCCGTTCAACCATGCCCGACCGAGACAGCCCACTCTCGTTTCGTTAGGTAATTAAATGTGTGGGGATTGGTTTACAATTTGAAAGTGGTTGCGAAGTGGTTGTATATGATACTATTGCTCAAGAACAGTTCAATGCCTGTATTCGCATCTATCCTCGATGTGAGCATCGTTGTGGTATTGCCTTGCCCGCTATCCAGCTCTTATGCTGTCTTGGCCGCCGCCTTTGCCTCCAGCTCGGCCTTGTGCTTGCGCTCAATCTTTCGGATGACCTTGGCCGGATTGCCGGCCGCGACGTGGTACGCTGGCACATCCTGGTTTGTTTGTTAGCCGTGGCCCGCCAGGTCGCCAGAAGCAGGAAACTGTGTGTGCCTACCTTGTTGACGACGCTGCCCGCGCCAATGGTGCAGCCGTCGCCAATGGTGACGCCCGGCAGGATGATGACATTGCCACCGATCCAGCAGTCCTTGCCAATGGTGATAGGCCCGCCGAGCTCTGGGCCGGCGGTGCCGTTGCGCAGGTCCGGGTCCAGCGGGTGCGTACCGCTGTACAGCGCTACGTTGGGCGCCAGTAGTGTGCGCGAGCCAATGGAGATGGTGCAGCTGTCGACGACGGTGCAATTGTAGTTGATAAAGACATTACTGCCGACCTTGAGGTTGTAGCCGTAGTCCATGCGGATGGGCCGCTCGACCCACGGGAACTCGTGCAGCGCCTCGTCCTCCTCCGCCTCGGTGGCGCCCGGCGGCGGCAGTGTCACGTTGTTGCATGTTATCCTGCAGAGTCAGCTGCGCGGCCGTTTCTTGCTTGCGCCTCGTGCGTCGCGTGCGTTACGTGTCTCGCCGTGACGTGTCACTTACTCGTTCCAGTGCTCAACACTCTGACGCCGCGTCAGATCGCCGGCGTTGTTGAACTTATTGACGGCACGGCCGCAGCGGCGCCGGTCAGCAACAAGCTTAGGCGTAAACGCAAAATACAACTCGCCGCGTTGCATGTGGGCCAGGTTGTCGGCCTCGTCGATTTCGGTAGCCATGGCGGTGGTGGTGGTGGTGACGACGGGATGGCGGGTATGGTCGGAGCAGAGGACTGAGGAAACAACAAAGCAAGAAGTGTCGAGTTTGCTTAGGAGGGAGAGTCGGACCGGCGAGTCGTACGGAGTACGATTGCAGCTGGACGAGTCGTGAGCAAGGAGGTTGAAACAACGCAAGTGCGATTAGGTCAACGAGGGACTCGCTGTCCATGCGCTAGCACGGTGGGCGGCAGTTAAAAACCCAAAAGGGTTAGCGTCAGCGGTGACATCCCATCGTGATCTCGCCAAGCTTCCGCGTCTCATTTCTCCTGTTACGTAAATAGCGACGACCCCAGGCTCTCCAGATTCGTGCTCTCCGCAAAGTGGCAGCTATTACGTATCGCGTACGCGGGGAGTTCCAGTGCGCAAGGGTGCCCCAGGCTGCATGTGCGGAGAAGCGTTTCCACGTTTTCGGTTTTGTGCCAGCCGCCGTATCAAACGCTGCAGTTTTGGGACGAGTACGGACCAGTGCGCCGAGTCACGACAGTTTGTGGTAGTTTAAAGTTCGATTCTGATTCTCTGCGTCGTATCTTACTACGTCGTTTCAGACCACCCAACAACCTCATTCCACCACTATCACTTGCATTGAACCCTGTACCATGAACTACGGATAGACCGCTGTACTTGAAGACAGCCGCGGCCGCGACTAGTGGGCGCTCAGGTTGTACTTCTCGACCATGTTCCAGTATCGCTGGGCAGACGAGCCACGGAACGACTTGCCCTTCCAGATGAAGAAGAAGCAGAGGCTCCAAAAGGCGACGCCGAGCATGGCAATGAGGATGAAGGCGCCCTGCAGGCCCATGCTGTCGGTCATGGGAAGGATGGCGTAGATAAAGGCAAAGCCTGTGCGAAGGTTAGCGTTAGTAGGCAACACAAGGGAAAGACAAGTACGCACCGATGGTGTTGCGCCACAGAATGACGGAGATGAGCGACTCGCCGGCGACCTCCTTATAGCAGTCAACGACGTAGGTGAGTGCGATACTGGAGCCCATGGCGATGCCGACGGAGCTGATGCCGAGGCCAAAGGCGATGCCTATCCAGTGGATCTGGTGGGCGGCACCGACGCCGTAGAGAATAAAGCCGGCAGGGTGCAGGACCATGGGGATGACGGCGAGCCACAGGCGGTGCTCGGGCTCCTTCATGCCGCCGTTCCGGCGGGCAATCTGCTCGGCGACGACATCGCTGAGCCAGCCGGAGCAGGCGCAGCCAACGGTGACGCCGATGAGAACAGCGACGTAGAGGTAGCCGATGGAAGCGGCCGAGAAGTTGTAGGGGGCAACGCCCATGATGTCGTTGAGGGTGCCGACGAGGATCTGGTACCACGACAGGATGCTGCCAATGAGCAGGCCGGAGAAGACGACGGCGGGAAACTGCATGAGCACAAATGGCAGGTATAGCAGCTTGAAAAAGACGATGGGCTGACGCGGGTCACGCAGGCCCCACATCTTGATCTTGTCGATGTACGTCTTGCGCGCGATGACAGCGCCCTCGGCCACGGAGCTGTCACTGGGCTGTATCGTGTCGTCGCGCGCGATGGCGAGCTGCTTGGGCTGCTTGTCGTCGGAGCCGCTCGTGTTCTCGATGTCGGTCGCGGTGACGGGCTTCTCGAGGCCGATGGCCGCGTCGACGACGGCCGTGGCCGGGCGGTAGAACATGGTCTCCTCGAAGAAGAAGAACATGAGGATGGCCACGGACGCGCCGATAATGGCAAAGACATAGTTGTTCCACTTCCAGCCCATCTGCACGGTAATGACCCCGGCCGGGATGGGCACAAGCGCGCCGCCGGCAAAGAGCGCCCAGCAGTAGAAGCCCATGTAGAAGCCGCGCTCGTGCGTGAACTTGGTGTCGGCGACGCACAGTTCGATAAGCGTCTCAATGGGCGAGTAGACGAGGCCCATGAGAACGCGGTTGACGTACCACACGCCGGTGCTGTGGATGTTGGACGTCCACACGGCCAGCAGCGAAAAGGTCAGCAGCGACATGATCAGCACGGGGCGGCGGCCGTAATTGATGGCCAGCGGCTGCGTGATCAGGCAGCCCCAGCCGAAGCCGAGGTACATGATGGCCTGCCCCGTGTTGATGTTGTTGAGCGACACGCCGGCATCCTTGACGATGCTGTTGTACGCCGGCGATAGGTTGCTGCAGAGGCACGAGCCCACAAACGTCCACGCGTACTGCCAGAACGTGTTGTTGTAGCGGCGCCAGGGTGACCAGTTGAGCGGGTCGTCGGGGTCAGCGCTGGGCTGCGGCAGTAGCACAACGTCTTTCTTGGATTTGTTGTGCTTGCCCTTGATGTTGCCGTCCAAATCAATGAGATGTACGGTGCCGGGCACGACGACGTTGGACATGGTGACACCAGGAGAAGACAATGACAATAAGAAAATGGAACAGGAAAGGTGATGATTCAGTAGTTTGAGAACGGACTTGAGGGACCTGGAGAGAATGGAAGACGAGACGACACTGCGAGAGTGATTCCGGTAGCTCTTTATATATCCAAAGCCACTCGCGTCTCAACATCATCAATCAAACGTAGGAAATGCATGGACGGAAGGCGCGCAGACAGACGCAGACCAGTGTGATGCGAACATTGCAGAGTGTTGTCCGGCACGATGCCTGGTATTGGCACCAACATTGCTGTTTTGGGAATTGAACACGCGCCGACGTTGCTTTGGACAACGGCTAGTGGCTGGCCACAACCAGCGTGGCCAGGCCAGGAGAGGCCGCGACCGACCAGGGCTTATCTTGCCCACTTCCGCCCGGCTAATGCGACGGCCATTTGCGGTTCCCATTCAGGGGCTAGTACTCGACTTGGGATAGTCATGGCCATGGACAGCGGGGAAGAGGGGCGATAGGATAGGGCAATCGCCAACGGTGGCAGCACTGTGCTATCGGCAGCAGCGCTAGTTACAATCTGGTTTTCTATACGCGATCGTATCACGAGGACGTCGGGGTATGGGCGTGATAAATGATCTGTTATTTCCTTTGTCTGCAGGTGCGACTTTTCCAGCATGACGGCCATGGTCCAGCGTCTAGTGTCGTGTGTTAGTGCCGCGTATTATCTATTATATTCGTGGGCTAATGTCTGCGGCGGCCAGCCGCTGCGTCCCACGGCAGACTCCCACACGCCAGCGAAGCCGGCGTGCCGTTCATCTCCGCACGCATCCTATATAAACTTGTTGCGCTCACGGCTCGGCGGTGCTTATCAAATTTGAGCACCGTATCCTTTCTGTACATGAAAACGCCCCCTACCTTGTACATTACCTGACCCTTACCTTGCAATGCAGATGGCGTCGTCGGCCACGGGCACAGAGATCATCGGCTACGTGACACCGTGGGTGGTGTCGCCCGGCGACACCGTCGAGGTTAAGGTGTCGTCGACTGAGAGCGTGTACACGCACCGGCTGGTGCGCCTGATCCAGGGGCTAGACCACCCGCGCGCGCCGCCGGTGCGCGAGGAGGAGATCACGGCCGTCGCGCCGGCGACACACACTGATGGCCGCTACAAGACCGCGGCCATTGGCTCGTATGGGCGCGTGGACGTATGGCGAGACACCGCCATACACAACGATTCCACGCACGGCCTCGACGTGCGCTTCCTGATGCAGCCGTACCTCCTCGACGTTGACTACACGCAGGTCGTACTGTCGTGCCTCGACGTCGCAGCGTGCACGGGCTTTGCAGTTGTGCTGCAGAGCGCGCGCCTGCAGTTTTGGATTGGCAACGGCACGTCCATCGACGTTGTCGCGAGCGCGTACCCCGTGGCGCGCTGGCGCTGGCTACAGGTGCAGCTGCAGTTTGCCGTCGGCGCGTTCGAGGCAACCGTCGCGCCTGTGCTGCGTGTCGCCGAACCGGCCGCGCCGGTCCAGACGGTGACGGCAGCCGTGGCGGCCATGCTCGGGACGAACCCGCTGCTGTTTGCGGCTGGCCTGTTTGCGGGCGTCGGCGAGCCGCGCACCACGCCGGCACTGTTCTTCAACGGGCGGCTCGAGGCGCCGATGTTCACGTCGCTGCGGCGCGGGCACCCACTGGAGCGACAGGTACTTGCGCAGTATGACTTTGCGCGCGCCATGTCGACCGACACGGTGGTGGACGTGTCCGGATTCAACCGGCATGGCGTGCTGTTCAACGCGCCGACGCGCGCGGTCAAGGGCCACGACTGGGACGGCACGGAGGTCGACTGGACCAAGGCCAAGTACGGCTACGGGGCCATCCACTTCCACGAGGACGACCTCGACGACGCCGGGTGGGACACGGACTTTTGCGTGACCGTCCCGGCGCACTGCCGGTCGGGCGCGTACGCGGTCGAGGTCAAGACCGCGGATGGCACACGCGACATGATTACGTTCTTCGTGCGGCCGGGCACGCCCAACCCGCGTGCCAAGGTGGCCCTGGTGCTGTCGACGTTTACGTACGAGGCGTACGCCAACGAGCACCTGTACGACCAGAAGCGGCCGTCGGCCATGATCTTCCCCGAGGGCGACCTGCGCATCTCGCCCGACAACTACGACTTCAACAAGATGGCCAAGCGCACGGACCTGGGCCTGTCTATCTACGACACGCACAAAGACGGCTCGCCGACGGCGTTTACGACCTCACGGCGGCCCGTGCTCAACATCCGGCCCGGCTACATTAACTGGATGATGAACCGGCCGCGCGAGTTCAGCGCCGACCTATTCATGGTGTCCTTCCTCGAGAACCATTTGGGTATCGACTACGAGGTGGTCACGGACCACTGTCTGCACGAGTTTGGCAGTGCCGTGCTCGCGCCCTACGACGTGGTCGTCACTGGCAGCCACCCCGAGTACCCGTCCATCGAGTCGCACAACGCCTACGGCGACTTTCTGCGCGCCGGCGGTCACCTGCTGTACCTGGGCGGCAACGGCTTTTACTGGCGCTCCGAAACTGACCTTGCGCGCCCGCACCGCCTCGAAGTTCGCAAGGGCGATACCGGCACGCGCACTATCACGATGCCCGCCGGCGAGCGCCACCACACGTACACGGGCCAGTTGGGCGGCCTGTGGCTGAGCCGCGGCCGTGCACCCAACTACCTCGTCGGCCTGGGCACGTGCGCGTTCGGCATCGGCCTGGGAACGCCGTATCAGCCCAACGAGGCCGTGGCGCAGGATCCCGCCTACGCGTGGGTTTTCCGCGGGCTCGGCACCTCAGCAGCCGACCTCATCGGCGTCGACGGTTTCGGTGGCGGCGCCAGCGGCGACGAACTCGACCGCATGGACGTGGCGCTGGGAACGCCGGCCAAAGCGGTGCTGCTGGCCACGAGCCTGCCGCACAACGACCAGTTCTCGCTATTCATGGAGGAACAGGGCGGGCAGCCCATGACGAACATCCTGGGGTCCAACTGTGACAAGGTGCGCAGCGACATGATCTACTACGACACGTCGGGCGGCGGCGGCGTGTTTTCGGTCGGCAGTATCAGCTGGTACTGTAGCCTGGCCTGGGACAACTTTGACAACACGGCCGCCACGATCACGGAGAATGTGCTGCGAGAGTTTATGCGGCGCGGCCGCGAGGGCAAGTGAAGAGGGGACACAGTGTCGATATGTTATAGATGGAGGCGAGTCGAAATCTTCTCGACCTCTGCCCGCCTTAGGCCTCCCTCTGGGTCCCGTGAGGGCCATAATCGTAACGTCTTTCTTTCTATTAAGTACGTGGTACGACTTAAGTCACGCTCTTATAGTTCGCTCAACACCTGTTAATTAAAGTTTGTGTCCCTAACCGTCTTGGTTTTCACGAAGCGTGAAATTCCGAATAAATCACTCTCTTTAAGTTGGGCAAATTCCGTATCTTCTTGCCACACAGCAACTAGCTACTAATGATCTGCCTACGAAATAATGCCGAAAAACTTCAACATCAGTGGCTCATTCACAGGCGCGATATGTCCAACACCCTTCCCAAAGAATCCCTGCAGTTTGGTACCATCTCCATAGATCTGCTGTGTATAGGCAGCCGAAGGGACTCCAGAAACATTCTTGGAAAGTTCAATGCCCAGTATATCGGACCACTGCAGCAGGGCCTGCTCCGCACATGCAGGGCGAACAAGGCCGTCAGCTAGGCCGTGGAAAATTTGCATCCGCGGCCGCCGGCCAGTGTATCCAGGGTATGAGTTGCGCACAAAGTCGCCCCATTCCTTCGCCGAGTGAGAGATCTTGCCCTGTGCACAGGTCTGGTTGGGCGACATTGGGGTTGCGCTGGGAGCCCCGGCGAAACATGCATGAGCAACTCCAGAGAATGCCGCACCGGCTTCAAAGACATCAGGGTACGAGCCCGCCAGCACGTTGGTCATCATCGCACCAGACGAGCCGCCCATGACGTAGACCTTGGAAGCATCGCCGCTGTACTTCTCCAGGGTGTAATTAACCATGCTGATGATACCACCGGCATCGCCGCCACCATTGTGGGTCAGACTGGCGGGGTTTTGGACATCCCAACACTGGAGAGAAGAGGAACAATAACGTTAATTTCCGGCACTCAATAAATATCATAGGAATTTTGATACATACGTTGCTCATATGCGTCGTGCCGGGGTAGATCAAGATAAAGCCGTTCTGGTCTGCGTACGACGGCAGCTTCGTCCCGGAATACCATCCTGTCGCCGTTCCTCCACACGGATGCAGCTAGTCTCCAGTCAGTGCACCGTCTTTCTAAACAGATGATGCCTTTGCATTACTTACTGCGACAATGATGGCCGGCTTCGCCGCCACCTTGTCAGGCACATAGAGGTACATCTGCAGACTAGTTGGGTTCGAGCCGAAACTGGTGACAGGCTTGAGTGATGCGCCGGCACTAAGGGCGGCAGACGCAACGACGGCGAGCAGTGAGTAGAGCAGCATTGTGTGGCAGGCTTCTTAGCTGGCGGAAGTAAGTGATGGTGATATTCAGAGGGTGGGATGATTACCTCGTACAACTCAAGCACTCCTCCCCAGTCCGCAGAAGGACGACCGTCTGATGTTATATAGATCTCTAAATATCGTACAATACACATCCTTACCAAGATCCCGATAGAGCGAACCGAATAGTGAGGAACTGAAAATCCGGATAAGTGCGCCTATTGGCCTCATTTAAGTATTTACCGAACCTAGGTGCCGATGCAAAGGTTCAATTATACGCGTGTAAATTGTTGTGGCTTATTCATCTCTCGATATTACTCCTCCTAATAATACAAAGCCGTGTACCCGTTCTTGTACCATCCAGCCGTAATTATTATATTACCCAGCTCTTCGGAGAGACCCCCGGTTAAATGCACTCCCCTAAAAATATTCTAAGTCTAGCAACTGCGAAAAAATAAGGGGCTACTCTATGTATTTGTTCAATTGAATTGAAAGTTTGTCTTCTATTACCGTATCTAAGAGTCTTCGGACTCGGCATTATTATATGCATGCCTTTATTATCATTACCATGCCCAAGAGCCGAAAAATTATCACCAAAGTCAAAATTATACACTTACCTTCAATGCCGTATATAAGAGCCGACAAACAAAACATACGGAGTCGGAATTTTCTACTCCGGTTCTTTTCTTAGAACCAGCGCCTCCTCTATTACGCGAGATACAAAAATATAATATTATATTGAGGAGGGGTTGGGTTGCACCCTTAAGGGCCATTTCTAGTTTTGTTTTGTTTGTTTTCTTTATTCTATCTTTTTTTTCTTCTTCTTCTTTTGTTTGTTCGTACTTTTCCAGTTTTTTGAGGCTGGTCTTTCCCCTTGTCGGTGCCGCCAGCACCGCCGGCCCTTCCGCCCGACCGGGAAACACCACCCAAAGAATTGCCTGAATTCCCGATACTACCTCCGTTACCACCTCCTGCGCCAGCATTGACGTTGTGGGCCGCGGCTGATTGAGACCGGGGTGATAAACCATCCGACGACATGTTTTTGCCGCCTTTGGCCTTTGGCAGAGATAGAAAATATTTACTATCACCTTTCAATTAACGAAGTATGAAGACAAGTCAATGAAATTATTTGGTAGGACTGAATGCACGCGGCATCTGGAGCAAATATGGAATGCTTTGACATGATGTGGACCTTTGTTCTGTGGTTTGAAATGTTTCCGTTTGTGGAATATTTGGATTTGTGGTGTTAAACAGAGTCGAAGTATACCGGTATTACAAGCAGCGCAACGTCAAGAGCGCTACCGGTGTCTTGGCCAAATGGGCCAGCGAGTATCCGAGCCTTTTCGCTGGCGTCAGTCTCGAGTCCGAGACTCAAATGGCCAGCACGGAATCTACATCACGCGGTGGGCCGGACAAGATGTGGAACTAACGCTTGCGACAGGCTGGGAACTTGCCAACGAGACCGGGACAGATGGCTGGACGGTCTGGGGTTCTCCGGCCGTATACCGCAGCACCAGCGTCGAGAGCAACCTCGCGCTAGGTAAAAGTGTCGTAACAAGTTCGTCTGACGCGGTCCCCGGTGTCTGGGATGCGCAGTACCTCACAGACGGGAACGTCGACGGAGGAGACAGCGGCCCCATTGGCTGGTCTTCTGAAGCGCATCCGTCTGCCGACAACGTCGAGATGGTGACGTTTGACCTGGGCGCTCTGCGTCGGATCGGGAAGGTGGTCCTATTCTCCCGGAGCGACCCAGTTCTACACACAGGCTCGGGCATACCGGAAGACTTCCAGGTCCAGAGCTCCAGCGACGGCCACGCTTGGACCGAACTGTTCACGTCGGTAGATTACCCTGTAGCGCGTGCTGGAGAGGGCCAAATCTTTGCTTTCGAGAGCGTCGAGGCTAAGCACGTCCGCATCAAGGCCACCAGGCTCCAGGGCGTGGGAGGCTCAGCCGACTACCGCTTCCGGCTAACTGAGGTGCAAGTCTTTGAGTAGTTCTAGCGAAGCATAACCTACAGTTGATATCCCGTAGCTTATTGGTACTTGAACTTACCGTGGTGTTACATCCTGCCTCCCACTGGGTCGGTGTCAGAAACACAAGCACGTAACAACACCGGTCGGAATTAGACAGGATTAGGTTCCTAATAAGAAATTTTGAGAAATATATTTGACAGTTTCACTGGCACTCATTCGACATTGAATTGCCAGCTGAGACCATCATCTACGACCCCTTACTCGGACACCAGTTATTAGACCACCAAATCGGCATGCCACTACCAAAACGGCCGATAATAAGATCGAACCAATTGCTTTCAATGAAATGGTTGAATCTAATATTATGTTTCAGATGGCCACATCGCCGCAATGGGACTAGGAATGGCCGGGAGGACCAACGTGGCGGTGGCTTCCACAACGCGGTTACCATTGGGTACATTGACAGTGACGAATTCCATGTTTACCAGAGCATCCTGTGGCAACAGGGAACAAGCAGAGACGTGGACGACGCTGAAAAGCTTCATGACATCCGTTATGCTCGGCCTGGGATCGAGAACAACCAATAGCCCTACATATGATCGTCAAATACTGGCTAACTGTTGACATTTATTTATCTCGATATCGGGGAGCCTTTCGGATTTCATCCAACGGTGTACGGGCGCTAGAGATGTGCATATATAACTGACATGTAATGTCTTGCCGAATTCGACAAACCGTTCATATGTCGATTTTGCCTATTGCACCCCTCCCCTGACCTTCATCACCCGCCAACCAATTGCATCCCTACTCAACGTACTCCTCCTCGTGTGTCGACGCCCGCCTCGCCTCCATCCGCCGCTGCACAAACGGAACTACCACACCCGTCCACAGCGTCAGCGCCACCACAAACACCAGCGCACTCGGCCACCCGTGCGTCTTGGCAAAGTGCGGTGCCTGCGCACTCGGGAACTGATACTGCTGGAAGGGGATCACGAGAGCACCACCCACCGACGTCATCAATCCAAGTAAAAACGCGCGCATCTGCTGGTCGCCGCCGCAGGCCTCGTTGACCCAGCCAGCGAGCAGCGGTGTAAAGCAACCGTAGCAGCCGCACAGAATAAAAGCGGCCATGGTCAAGCCGTGTGGGACGTTCCACACGGTGAGAATAATGTAGCAAAATGTGAGCAGAGATCCCACGACCAAGCACACGGGACCACGGCGGCCAATCTTGTCGGCCACGAACCCGGAGCCAATCATAAACACAAAGTTGACAGCGCCAATGGACGTGGGAATGTTGTTGACCTGCACAGTCGAGTACATGCCCGTCGACTTGAGGTATAGCGTGAAGTACTGCATCACATATGAACCGACAGTCAGACTCCAGAGCGCGTACGCCACCGCAAAGACGTACGTCTGCCAGGCCGTGGCAATGCGCCGCGCCACCGTCCAGTCGAGCTTGCCCACGGGCGTGCGACCCTCTTCGGCGATGCGCTCGCATGCGCGCTGCCGCTCCCAGGCATTGAGGTAAAACGCCGTCGTTTGTTCGGGTGTATCGGGAAAGAAGATGAATCCGTAAATACCGACGGGTACAGCCAGTAGGAAATCGAAAATAAACAACCACCGCCACGCAGCCAGCCCGCCCTTACCGCCCATTCCGCTGAACAGGGCCGCCTGCAGGTATCCAGAGAACATTTGCCCCAGCACGCCACTCACCACAAAGAACCCCGACCGCCTAGCCATTTCGCTGCGCCGGTACCAGCACCCCAGCGTATATTGGATTCCCGGCCACGCCGCCGACTCAAACAGGCCGCAGCAGAACCGCAGAGCGTAAAACTGGTGCGCCGTCTCGCACCGGTACATGCCCAGCACAAACACGCTCCAGAGCGCCAGACACGACGGCAGCCAGTAGCGCGGACGGACGACCGTAATCACCAGGTTGGCAAACGGCGCGCCAATCAGGTTGCCACAGTTAAAAAACGTGTTCATCCACGAGAGCTCACTGCCGGGGCCAAAGTGCAGCTCTGCCGACATACCGGACACGTACGCGTTGGTGACGTTGCTGCTGTCGAGCCATTTGATAAAGAAGCACAGGCACGAGTACGACAACAAGAACCAGTCCAGTTTGAGAATGAGGCGCTTCTCTTCGGGAGACGTGCCTGGCTCAAACCAGTGGAACCAGCGCCGCGACGATGTAGTGTCCGGTGTTGTTGGGGGTGCATTCTTTTCCGGGTGGGTGTCGTCGGCGACATGGGCCGTGGCCGTGATGGTGTCGTGAATGTCGGAGGTGCCCATTGTGAGGAGGCGGGTCAGGTAGACGAATACTTGATAAGATGAAGAAATTGGCCCCCAAACGGTAACCGTGCATATGGATGGGGCTTCCCGTTTTATGTATTCCCAACAAGCACAGTAATCACTTTTGCCAGACGCGTGGAAGACACATGGCGGTCAAAGCTTCTTGCTATTTCGAGATCGTTGAGCTACAAAAGCGTGTGTAGCACGCCATGTCGACCCCGATTTTGCATATCTTCGCCAAACAGGGCCGGCACTTTGATAACCAGCTGTTCGGGAACGAAGTGGACCTTGTCACAGGTCCTCGACTGCTGCCGACAGATCCACTTATCTGACCTAATTAGGTAATTATTGTCGGCGTCTCCCGATCCGCCCGACGCTAGTTTCTACACGCCATCGCTCTTTCCCCATTTCTCTTTTCCTCCGTCCTTCTTATAACTCGCTATCGCAACAATCCCCGACATATCGACTTGCATTGTCGGGATTCGCCATTGGTCGATAGATTGTGATTCCTGTCGGGACCGTCCGCCATCAACATCCAAGTAAGGAAATCATCGACCATTCCGCACTTCCCGCTGCATCAAGGACATCTTACTCTTTCTACACACTGTCTACGACATGGAACTCCAGTTTGTCGACATCAACGGCGCCCGCCTCGCTTACCGTCTCCAAGGTCCCAACGATGCGCCGCTTCTGATTACTCTCCATGGTGGCCGTGGTTTCGGCACACACGGCTCCGACTGGGCCGCGTACCGGCCCCTCGCCGACACTTACCGGGTCCTGTCCTTTGACTTTCGTGGGCATGGACAAAGCTCGAGGACCGGGCCGTACACCTTTAATCAGATTGTGGACGATGTCGAAGCAATGCGGAGGCACTTTGCGGACGACGATACAGACGACAACAAAACCAAGGCCGTGATCATAGGCGGCAGCTTCGGCGGCTTCCTGGCTCTGCAATACAGCATCACTTACCCAGACGCCGTCCATCGTCTGATTTTGCGTGGTACTGCCGCCAGCTATCACCAAGAAGAGGACGCCATCGAGGTGCTGGCGACGAGGCTCCACAAAGCGCCCAGCTTCTCCCCGAAAATGCTGCGCGACAAGGTGTTTGGCGCATTCGCAAGCGATCTCGAATTTCAGCTCGTGCACCTAGCCATGATGCCGCTCTACTCTGAAGTCTTTGACGCGGATGCGGCTCTACAGAGCTGTCTACGGGGGGTCTATAACGCAGAAGCACACAGTGCGTCAAGTCGTGTGGGACAAATTTGGACACAGGAATGAACGATAATGCTGACACGGTGACGCCGGTGTTAGACGCCCTCTACTCGCAAGAGGAGAAGTACTTTGACTATAGGGATTCCTTGCACATGATTACTGCACCAACACTCGTGATTGTCGGTGACAAGGACTGGATTTGTCCGCCAAGTAAGTTTTTTGACCCTTACTGACTACCAGTATAGCTTTGAAAGGCAGTCTGCTGAATAACATACAGAAAATTCGCAACTCATTGCGGACGGCGTGCAGAATGCAGAACTGTTTGTCGTACCCGAGGCCAACCACAGTGTGCACATTGAAAAAAATGCACAGGTTTTGGCAAAGATCCGCGACTTTTTGCAAAATTAGGTTGGGCCACAGCTAGCGACCGTTGTCGTGGGGGATCTTGCAAGCCTCCAAGGATGCTTCTCAGTCAAAAGTCAACATTGGACCAAAAAAGACAATGTGTCACACTTTTTTTCGTTGTATGTCAAGGACAATCTGATACACCCTAGCGGATGGACCTATTCTTTATTATAACACAAAACAGGCGGTAATGGTTGGTTAATATAACACGTATACTTTATATGTAAAGAGAGTGAATGCTCTTGAAAATATCACTTAATGATGAAAAAAAAAAAACGCTTTAAAAAAAATTTAAGAAAGAAGAAAGACCGTATTTATTTTATTGTTTTTAAAAAAAAGAGAAAAAAAAAAGTTTTCCCAAAACTCACAGGGGAAAAAACCAGTCCCGACAAACTTAAAATACAATTTTAGACAAGTTTTTGGTGAAAGTAAAATACTAATAAATTATACCAAATAAATAAAAGCATTTGAAGACGAGCAGTGGAAATCCCTGTACTCTGTTGATGCAGAATGATGTGATCAACTAGTCCCCACATTGACTTCCTATCGCATAGGTCCAAGTGACTGACTGATGACCGCAAAGCGGCACTGGTCCGACTTTACCGAATGTGGAAAGAATTGCGGAGATATTGCCGGTCTTCTTCAACATCTCCAACGTCACGCCGGGTATTCTGTCTTTTTTTTCCCAATTACTCTCAGACAAGCATTCTTACCAGCCAATACGATGTCTGTCCAACATCCAACTGCTATTCGCGTCGCCATTGACCGCGGCGGCACATTTTGCGACGTGATTGCACACATTGTTGGGCGACCACCACTCATTTTCAAACTGCTGTCGGTCGACCCGGCCAACTACGCGGATGCACCGACCGAGGCGATCCGGCGGGTGCTGGAGGTGGCGCAGAACCGCAAGATTCCCAAGAACGAAAAGCTCGACGGGACTCAGATAGTGTCATGTCGGATCGGCACGACGGTGTGCACGAATGCACTTCTCGAACGCAAGGGAGCGCGGTTCGCGTTCTTGACAACAAAGGGGTTTGGGGATGTGTGCGTCATTGGGGACCAGACGCGGCCGAAGCTGTTTGACCTGAATGTGCAGAAGCCCGAGGCGCTGCACGACACGGTGGTGGAGATTGACGAGAGGGTGACAATGGCGGACTACGATCTGAACCCGGCGCCATTGACGGCGGAGCAGCGACGGCAGTTGGTTGAGACAGACCCCCATGTGGTCGAGACGGCCAGTGGCGATCTTGTGCGCATTCTCAAGGCACCGTCGGCCGACGCTGTCCGCGCACAACTCCGGGCACTCAAAGACCAGGGGTACCGCAACCTGGCGATTGCCTTTTTGCACGGACACGTGTACAGCCAACACGAAGAGGCCGTGGCCGCGATTGCATGCGGGCCGGAATTTGGCGACCACTTCCAACACATCACGCTCAGCTCGCAGGCCAGCGGCCGTGCTGCAGGCAAGCTGCTGGCGCGAAGCAATGCCACCTGCTCCGAGGCGTACCTGGCGCCCGTGGTCCAGGACTATGTGGCCCAGTTCGAAGCCGGCTTTGCGGTATTGCCAAAGCGCGTCGAGTTCATGTGCTCAGACGGCGGGCTGCGGGCGGCGTCGCGATTCGGCGGCAACGAGGCTCTCCTCAGTGGACCCGCGGGCGGTGTCGTCGGGCTGGCGGCGAGCTGTTTTGATGCGGAGACAAAAACACCGCTCATAGGTTTCGACATGGGCGGCACGAGCACGGACGTGTGTCGCTACGACGGCGCGTACGACTATCTGACGGAAACCACGATTGCCGGCCGCACGATCAACGTGCCGATGCTCAACATCCTGACCGTGGCCGCTGGCGGAGGGTCGATGCTGTTTGCCCGCAACGGGTTGCTTGTGGTCGGGCCCGAAAGTGCTGGTGCCGACCCAGGGCCCGCATGTTACCGTAAGGGTGGCCCGCTGACGGTGACGGATGCCAACCTGTTTCTGGGGCGACTTGTTCCGTCGTCCTTCCCGGCCATCTTTGGACCGTACGCCAATGAGCTGCTCGACGCAGAGGTGGTGGCTCATAAATTCGCCGAGATGGCAGCCGACTTCAACCAGCAAACGGGACAGTCGCTGTCGCCGCACGACGTCGCCCTCGGGTTCCTGCAGGTTGCCAACGAGGCCATGAGCCGGCCCATCCGCAACGCCACCGAAGCCCGCGGGTTTGCGCCCGAAGCACACGACCTGGTCAGTTTTGGCGGTGCCGGCGGACAGCACGCATGCTCGCTTGCAGCGTCGCTCGGCGTACGCCGCATCCTGGTGCACCGGTGGTCGTCGCTGCTGTCGGCGCACGGCATCGCACAGGCAGCACTGCAGCACGAGGCACGGGCGCCGCTGGTGGGACGCGTGACTGGGACAGTGGAGGCCGTCGAGATGGCGCTGAAGAACATTGAAGAGAAGCTAAGTAGTCTCCGCGAGGAGGCCACTCTGAAACTTGTCGAGCAAGGCGCATCGCGTGCCTCACTGACCTTTGAGGACGCCGTTGTCCTGCGCTACTTTGGCACGGACACGAGCATCACGATCCCGTCGCCTGAAGACGGCAGTGGTGATTATGCTGCGGCGTTCCGTGCTCACCATCGCCGCGAATTCTCCTTCAACCTGGACCGGGCGATTGTGATTGATGCCGTGACAGTGCGTGGGACAGGGAAAGCAGGTCTTGCAATGAAGACAGACGAGCCAGAAGAGAACGAAGAACCGGTTGCAAACGAGTTGGCAGCTGCAAAGGCAAAGGCATGTGTACGCAATGCACGTGATACAGACAGCAAGAGTCTCTCCACAGCGCAACCAACACAAAATGTGTATTTTGACGGCCAGTGGGAGGATGTGCCTATCCTGCACCTCGACACCATACCAAAGGGGACGTCGTTTGTTGGCCCTGCTCTCATGATTGACAAGACACAGACAATTGTCGTTAATCCGGGATTCGTATGCTATATCTTGACCAACCACGTTGTATTGGAGGTGGCGGAGGGGGAAAAGGAAGAACCGAACACACAAACCGACACACAAAACGAGATTCACGAGAGTCAAGACAATCACCCTACTTCGCAGGGCGACATTGATGACATCGACAATGTCCAGCTCTCCGTCTACGCGCACCGCTTCATGGCCATTGCCGAGCAAATGGGCAACACGCTGCAGCGCACCGCCATTTCCAGCTCCATCAAGGAACGCCTCGACTTTTCGTGTGCCATCTTTGCGCCCGACGGCAAGCTCGTGGCCAATGCGCCGCACATTCCCATTCACCTGGGATCCATGCAGTTTGCCATCCAGTACCAACACCGACTCTGGGCCGGCAAGCTCCAAGACGGCGATGCGCTGCTTACAAACCACCCGCAGTGCGGCGGCACCCACTTGCCGGATTTGACGGTGGTGTCACCTGTTTTTGTAGGCGGGACGACGCTCGCGTTCTACGTCGCCTCGCGCGGGCACCACACAGACATTGGCGGCCGTGGCATCACCAGCATGATGCCAGAGTCGAAGCAGCTGTGGGAAGAGGGCGTCAATATCAAGTCGCTGCAGATTGTCAAGGGTGGCGTTTTTCTCGAGGACGACGTGCGCGCCGCCTTTGCGCGCGCGGGCACGTTTCCCGGGTGCAGTGCGACGCGCCGGATTGCCGACAACCTGAGCGACCTGCGTGCACAGTTGGCGTCCAACCAGCGCGGCATTACCCTGTTAAAAAAGCTGTGCACAGAACAGCCCGGTTCATCTGTCGCGACGGTCCACCGCTACATGTACGGCATCCAAGCAAACGCACAACTGGCAGTGCGTGCATTCTTTAGGGACGTGGCAAAACAGAACCCTGATCCCCTGTCAGCGGTCGACTACTTTGACGACGGCACGGCCATCCGCCTCAAAATTACCATTGACCCCCAGACCGGCAGCGCCATCTTTGACTTCGCAGGCACCGGTCCACAGTCCTGGGGTAACTACAACTGCCCCGTCTCCATCACCCACTCCGCCATTATCTACACCGTGCGCTGCCTTGTTAATGTCGACATCCCCCTCAACGAGGGCTGTCTGGCGCCCGTCACTATCCACATCCCCGAGGGCTCTATCCTCAACCCGGGCCCCGCCGTCGCCGTCTGCGGCTCCACCCTCGCCAGCCAGCGCGTCGTCGACGTTATTCTGCGCGCCTTTGGCCGCTGTGCCGCCTCCCAGGGATGTGCCAACAGTTTTGGCTGGGGCATGGGCGGCCGCGACCCCTCGACAGGTCACATCGTCCCCGGCTGGAACTATGGCGAGTCGCTCGGCGGTGGTGTGGGCGCGGGACCCGGTTGGCATGGCGCCAGCGCCACGAATGTGCACTCGACCAACACGCGAAATACGGACGCTGAAGTCGTGGAGCGACGGACAGCCGTGTTGGTGCGGCGGTATGCCATCCGAAAGGGCAGTGGCGGGCGCGGCCAGTGGCGTGGTGGTGACGGTGTCGTGCGCGAGATTGAGGCGCGCGTGCCCCTGACGTTTTCCATCCTCAGCGACCGGCGCGTCTACACACCGTACGGTATGGCCGGTGGAGAATCAGGACGTGCAGGCGAGAACTTTGCGTTCAAGCGGAATGTAGGCGGTGACGACGACGGGGACGACACCAATGCACCCTTGCAAAAGATTAACCTCGGCGGCAAGGCAGTCATCAAACTGGAGGCCGGTGAGCGGATTCAGATCAACACGCCAGGTGGAGGGGGTTGGGGGAGATGGTATAGCAAAGAAGACGAAAAGGAAAACGTGGGAGCATTGTGAGCAGCCCATTTGTCCACTGAGATGAGTGATAGCAACCAATGGGACAGAATCAAGGAACAGAGGTAATGTTAAAATTACTCTGCTATAGCATCGAGGAGATATGAGTAAAGATGTCGGTATGTAAAGATGTCGGTATGTAAAGATGTCGGTATGTCGATACATCAAAATATATATAGGGCACGATTCAAAATGTTACCAAAGTATTTTGTCACTATCTTTAGTATTCCTAGTCTTATCCACACAAAACCCGTACAAATGTGTACAGTGCGGCAATGTTAATTCGTCGCGTCATATAAACAATACCCCCATTCAATACTGGTTTTTTAAATTCCCTACGGCCAAAGATTATTAAACAGTCGCTAAGTAACTAGGGAGAGGCCAACAGTGGCGGCAAAGCCTTAGCGAGTCCACTTACAAACGATAATAATAGAAAAGTATTATCTCCTTGGAGCCGAGAATATGACTTTTTTGTGGGCCGTCCTTTTATTGGTCAAAACGCCGAAAAAAGATCCACATATACAAAAAGCTACATACAACTAACTAGTAAAACGAAGTACCTCGAATCCTTTCAGCGGCCTTTATGCCACTCTTGCCAACATCGTCTTTTGAAACTATCACACAACGCGACGCCGCACGCACCGCATCCCGTGATAATTTTGTGCTTTTGGGTATGCGCTATAGGTGACTGCGGCTGGCTAATAATCGTATTTCTTATCTTCGAAGAGCAAAAAGTATAATAACTACGCTTTTAGAGCCGTATTTTTTAGTGTAGTTGTTGTAAAGAAGTACTTGTTATAAAGCCTCGGTTACGAAAAGCGACGTAGAGACCGAACTTTTCGAATATTTACGTATATAATTGTTTGCGAAAAGTACTTTAAGTGTCGATAGGAGATTCTTAGCCGCGGCGTTAAAGAAGGAAGGTATTTGTAATAGTAACTTTGAATAAAAATAAGTATAATAACGTTTGTTGATTACCTTTTTTTATTTTTCTTTTTGGCTAAAATCTTACCCGGAGTTAATCGTTAATATTTACGCTATTTATATTATTATTATAATCATCGATAAAGAGAGGTATATTTAAAAGTTTCGTAAGTTCGTCGTTAAAAGGTGCTCGTGTTGTTTTTGCGTTTGTTAATAACTTTGTTAGTTGTTGACGAAGTTTTTTAATAAAGTTCTCTTAGCCGTTAAAAGTAATACTTAAAAGAAGTACGAATACGTTATTTTTAAAGCCGAATTATATAACTTTTTTATCGCGATATTTTTTAGTATAAACGGTGCTTTATGGTAATGAATCTTTTGTTTTTTCGGTTGTTTTTAACGCGAGGAGTTATTTACTGTCGATTTTATTCGGTCGAGTGGTCTTTGTTACGGTAATGTTATTATTACGAAGTTTTTTGAATAATTGAGGTGTTGTAAATAAATTATTTATAAAGTAGTAATAACTATGTTAAATAAAGGGAGAAAGAGATAAATTTATTAAAAGTTTAGTAACTATACTTTATATAGGTGCGAGCTTTAAATAATTCGACTTCGTATATTCGATCGGTCTTTTGTCGCGAGAGTAGAAAATTTAATAAATAAAGAAGTTAACGTCTACGACGACTTAGACTTTGTATCCCACTGAAATTAGCTTATTTAGAAGATAAATAATATTTTTATTTCGGCTTATAAAATAAACTATAGTTTCGTCGACGTTAACTTTCGAAGATAACTTATAAAAAAAGGCCGAAACGCGTTAAATATAAGTGCTTTAACCTTTAATTTTTTCGAATACATTCGTAATGTTTTAAATAGTATCCCAAGTACAAAAACGGCGGTAAATTTCATAAAAGCGATCTCTCGTTATAAATCTCGCGATAGAATATGTTACGCTCGCTGTCGACGTATCTTAATATTCTCTCGTTGACGTGAGAGGGTAAGAAGATATAAATAATAACATGCCGAAAAATAGGTAGATTTCCTCTTTGAAAGTCGGTAGCTATGTTGTTTGTCTCCTCTCGTTGATATATGTAACCTATTTATCGACAAGGTTTTTAGGGTAAAAGAGAGTGAAAATATCGAATAGATTTTAAGGTAATTCGGGAGAAATTTATCGATTGAAAGGAAGAAGTCGAATTTTGTTAAAAACCGGTTGATTCATAACGGGTCGTAAACAAACTGCTGGAACTGGGTCGAGAGGTAAGGAAAGTATAACAAGAAGTGGCTTTTTCGAAACGGGAGTTTTCGGCGCATCTTCTGATATAGTTGCCTTTCGCTTGCGTGGAGGCATCGTGGAGTATTCGTCGGATAAAGATAATAAAAAAGAATGAAGATGTTTTTGTTTACTTTTTTTGATTTTTAGTGGGCGATGCGCGTGTCGGGCGCGGTCGTAGTATAAAGGATTCAGACCCACTTTTCTGTACACGAATGTCGACGAGAGGACCCACAAAAAAGTCATATTCTCGGCTCTAAGGAGATACACTGAGGGCGGGTACGGATACACCCTTCTAAACTCCGCACCAGACAACATAAACCAACACACGTAATACAACAAAAAATATATAAAGTCCGAAGTAGTGACGTAACTAAACACGCACATTAACTTTTTGAACACTGTGAAGGATACCAAAAAGGCATGAACTTGTCGATGTAAGAAACGTTCCGATTGGACAATGACGATTCGAATGATAAATGATTCGTGATGGTTGGAGTTCGAGGGTGGGAGAAAAGGGGGCTGGTTGGGCTTAAAGCTTAGCTAAAGCTTACGTGATCTCTTTCTGTTAGCGTTACGATTGTACGATTGTTGGACTTACGGCTTTACGCCTTTAAGAAAGAAAGAAGCGCGGTGAAATCTTTGAATTAAATTGAATGAATGCTGTGATCTCTGATCCGGCTGTTGATGCTATTGTATATGAATGTTAATGAATGATATATAATAAAGAAAGAAAGAAAAATTTTCGAAAAACAACGAAATAAAATAATAGGGGACGTTTTGGTCAGAAACGAAATTGCGGTAAGGAAAGCTTTTACTTTCCTTCGCCCAGCTATAAAAGGTTAGAAAAGCTATGATATGAAAAGAACCACGTAAAAACAGCTATATAAGCTAGCACCTCAAAAGAAAAAGGGAGGGGTGCCACCTGCCCGCCTTCACCATTGCCCCTTTTTTATTTTGTTTTCGCGAAAGACTAAAAAAAAGCTAAGTCAGGAAAGAAGGAATAAAAAAGTAGTGTTTAATTAGCTATACAGCTAAACAAACCCTTCCTATGGCTTCTACTGCTCCTATTAATCAACATCTTTCCTAAATTTCACGAGGGTTTCGTTGACTCGAAGAGTACATATTTTTAGAGTTGCGGCGAATACTATTTATTGTCAAGTAAATTATGCCTTTCCTAGAAATTCTCTAATCACATTCTCCGTAATTCGGGCCACGTTATTCTTATAGCCATTCCAACCCAAAGAACAATTCCAGTTCATGCTCCCAACCGAGAAGACACTGCCCCCGTTAGAGGTAGCATAAAGAACCATATCGCTCCTGATTCTGGTTGTCTGTGTGCCCAGTACGTTTGTATCCTGGAATGCGAGGTCCTCTGGGAAGAGCGCAAACGTGTCCGGATGGCCTGTGCTACATGCCAGCACCACTGCATCTTCAGGACTGCCATGCATAGGATCCCATCTGTCGACTTCATCTCCACTTGCACCTCCTGCAAGCCCATGCTCGCCTATAAGCTCATCGGCAGTAAGGCCGGAAAAGACCCAGGCAAAGCGCTCATCACTGGCAGCCTCAGTGCGCCGGTACGGTACCCCCGGTCCAAGGCCCTCAGCACAGCAGCCAACGCCGACAAGGCAGTTTGCAGAGCGACCGCGTGATCTCCATGCCCCGCCCTGGGCACCATTGATGGAGTGGTGGCGCTCGCCACCTGGGAGCTCAAAGTGACGCAGTCCTTGGTCTCCACGGCGGACCTCGACGCGGTGTGGCCGATTCGCATCCACAACTGACATCCAGTAAAAGCCGTTCCCCCCCATATACATAATGTTGCCACCGCAGGCCGAAAACTCACTGTACGCATTGAGAGACTGTAGAGTGGGGTACTCCGGATGGCTGCCAGTAATAACAGTCCGGTAACCGTGGATCGCTTCTATACCCTGGGCATGTAGGTCGTGGTCGGTTAACACGTCGTAGTCAAGTTGAAGCTGTTCCAAGAACCCAATCATTAAAAGATCAGCGCTGAACTCACGGGGCCGGTCTAAGGCCCAGTGTTGGAACCAAGGCCGGACGTTCAGCACAGGACGCTTTGTAGATGAGAAGACGGATCCCGATCCGTCGAGGTGGACATCATAGAGTGACAGGCCCAGGTCAGAGCGTCGTTCCATTCGGCGAAAATCCTCGTCATCTCGAGGCTTGAATGGCTCGCTTAGAGCAAGCCTGGATGATCTGCTTTGGTCGTACATACGTTCGTTTGCGTAAGCTGCATAAGTGAACGTAGACAACACAAAGGCTAGCTTTACTGTTGAATTTACGCCAGGACGCACGAAAAAAACGATGCTGTCTTTCAAGTTGGGGTCGTCTGTACTCGTAACCTCGACAGCATATGCTCCAGAGCGCGCATCCAAAGGAATCGCGACACGCAAGTCTGTTTCCCAGCAAGCGTCGTCAAGATCGTCCTCATGAAAGTGGATGGCACCGTAGCCATAAGAAGTCTTCGTCCAGTCTGTTTCACTGCCGTCCCAATCGTGTCCTCTCACGGCACGGGATGGCGCGTTGACCAGGGTTGCGTGCCTGCCGTGACCGGATACATCAATGGCTCGGTCTGTGCCCATCTGAAGGGAAAAGTCCAACTTGACAACTTCACGCCGTTGTTTGGCAATTGCTGACAAGTTGACTGATTCAATGCGACCATTAAAGAAATCCCGGGCTCCTAACCCACACTGAGAACGTGTTGCTGCGATTAGAAGTGACCCGCCGGAAGGCAACACGACTGGCTCAGCGACTTTGACGGAGAAATGAGCATTGTGCCCTGTCTTGCGACCGAGGTGCATAACAGGCTCTAGTGCCATGTCGACTGAATTGGCATGCACCCGCGCATCAAGTTTAATCCACTGCTTCTCGATGATTCTGTATTCCACTCGGACATTTTGCATTGTCTTCCCGTTTCCGACAAGAATATTTAGAAAGCCGTCAAGACCAAGGAAAATGACGATTCCGACCATCGGATTCTCTCCCCGGATGGAGACGATGACTTGATCGTGCTGTGCCTCGACTAGAAAAGGCTGCATATACAAAGATATAGCTAACCCTTCATCGTCGTGTGTAAGACCCAGATTTGTGACCACAGCATACGATCCAGGATGGGCCTGCTGAAATCGGCCATTGACGATCCCACCCATGATCTGGGTGGCCTCCTCGACGCGTACATCCGGGCCATGTGGCACATCAAGCCCTTGAATGAGCCGCACGGTACGATGACGATATTGTTTTGCAGTCGACGAGACCTAGATAATGTGAGTAACAAAGTTTTTCTATAAGAGAATCTCGAAAATTTTGATTATGATCAACAAGTTCTATGGAAAAGAAGATAAGAAAGATAAAACAACAAACCTTTATGTTGACTTGGTCGCCTGGGCTAACAATCCATGGGTCTGCGTATCCCAAAATCTCAGGAGGGTAGCCATCTGGCAATTCGCAAACGGTTGACGCCATGTGATTCGACAACTAAAAAGGCGCCGGGCATTGAAAGTTATTAAAAAAAGAATCCTTGTTCGAGGACAAAGTTTGTCAGTGCATTGGCTTCCTTTTTTTTCAGACGCGACGCGGGGCTTCCGTTTAAAATATACGTCATCCAACCAAGAACAACAGCGAGACAAATGAATAAAAATGAGAGTTTCTGTCATCTGATCGACAATATGTGGATTATTATCTGGTCTTAGCGTAACCACATAATGGCCTTCAATGTCACGGTGTGAGCTCCTATCAAACATTTTACTTTTGAGTTTACCAGCTCCTATCTTCATGCGTTACGAAAAGGTCTCCGATTTAACCGGAAACAACTCTAATCCTACCTTATCAAGAAAATTTCCAAATGACGGAGTGGAACGGTCAAAGTTCTTCAGTTGCTATCTCTTGCATTCCCATGACATTCCCGATGGACCCGCAACACAAATGCAAACAGTACATGTAGCTACGCCTAGCTTCTCGAAGAAATTCGAATTGCATCCTGCTATTCAATGATTAGATAGAAGAGTCCATAAATAAATTGATAGCATTACGATTGGTATCTCTAGTCTTCCCCGAAAGATCTCCGGCATATCTACGTCCAGCTTATCAATGAACGATATGTGAGTGTAAGTAACATATGGACTGTTCCATAGATAGAAACAGTTGGCATTAAACTAAGTGATCTACAGTGACTGGGCGGATGTACTACACTGCATAGGCTTATCTCTGTTAGTGGTTTATGACCACAGTTGGTAAACAAAAAAGTAGACTGAGAGAGTTGCATGTTAAATCCGGACAAAGCGAACGTAAGTAGGAGGTTTACAAGCGAAGAGTAATTCCTTTTACTTACAAACAACTACCGGACAGAACTAGCTCTACGGATTGTAAAAATTCTCGCAGGAATAGACAAGTATTGGGCAACTCTCGATTGAGCCCCTAGCAGATATGACCAGATCCCATACTCAAATACATGCAGCTTGGGCAACAATACAAAGTTAAAGAATCATCTGGACACCCAAATATCTATATCTTACCGAGTCCCCATGTCGTAACGAGACGTTTACTGTGCCTCATGCTTTGATCACACACATAAGCTTTTTAACGACTTAAAATTTCATTCATCATTGCTATAATATGGCGTCGACACACGACGTTTACGGCAATGCGCCCGGCACCCTCCGCCTCGTTGAAGGAGCTGGCGTGGTTCTTCAGCCGAAACCCAGCACTGACCCGGAGGATCCGCTCAACTGGCCGCGATGGCGCAAGACAATGGCCATCGGCAATGTTTACCTTTACGTGTTTGCTATCGGAATCGCCACTGCTGTGCAATACTCGGTTTTGACACAGATTTCTGAAGCTCAGGATCTCACCGTGGCACAACTTAACCTTGGCACTGGCTTTATGTTTTTATTTTCAGGTTGGGGTAATCTGATCTGGCAACCTATCGCTATGACATATGGTCGTCGACTCGTTTACATCGTGTCCATCGTCTTATCGATTATACCCATGGTCTGGGCCTCATACTCACATGGCGTTGGCCAGTGGTACACTCACCGGATCCTACTAGGCATATTTGTTGCCCCTGTTGAGTCGCTGCCTGAGATCAGTGTACCCGATCTTTATTTCGCACATGAGCGAGGGACTTACATGTCTCTTTATTCTTTTATTCTTTTCGGTTCCAACTTCCTGGCCCCCTTTTTCGCTGGTTTCATTAACGACGGCGTCGGCTGGAAGTGGGTCATGTTTTTCGGAGCTCTTGTGCTCGCCGTCTCCGCCGTCATTATGTTCTTTTTTATGGAAGACACCATTTACTTCCGCGACACAACGGAGGGCGGTGTGTCCGATAACGAGAAAGATAACCCGGATGCGGGCGGGGTAGTTGTGTCCGTTGTGTTATATCCGCCACCGCGGTCATATACGCAGAAGCTGAACCTCGTTACTTTACTTCCTAAACGGCCTACTCTTTACCAGACATTGGGTTTAAGTTGGCGAGCGGTGAAAATCTTCTTCTTCTTCCCTACGATTGTGTGGGCCGGACTATTGTACGGTACGAACCTGGCGTGGTACAACATTATGAACGGAACCATGTCGAGCATCCTCGGAGCCAGTCCCTACAACTTCAGTCCAGCTATGGTTGGCGTCGCTTACCTTTCACCTTTTGTGGCTGGCGCCATCGGGTCAGTTTGGACTGGCTGGTTCGCTGATGTGATGGTCCTGCGACTTGCTCGCCGCAATGGTGGTATCCGCGAACCCGAACAACGTCTGTGGGCGTTGGCTGCCTCCGGCTTGCTCGCAGCAGGAGGAATGGTCCTCTGGGGTGTAGGAGCAAGCCAAGGAGTGCAGTTCATGGGGCTTGTTTTCGGAGTTGGCTTCGTTGCTCTTGGCGTGGTCTGTGGAGGTGCTATCACGCTGGCATACGCAGTTGATTGTTTCAAGGAAATTGCCGGCGAGAGTATGATCACAATCATAGTTATTCGGAACACTCTGGGCTTCGCGTTCAATTATGCCATCAACCCATGGCTGGACTCCATGGGTCAGCAGAACTGCTTCATTTCTGTCGCTTGCGTTGCTTTGGCTTGTAACGCTAGTTTCCTCCTCATGATTCTGAAAGGAAAGCAGCTCCGCAAGCTTTCTGCACGGAAGTACTGGGATTATGTTGCCAATGACCAGGGCCTCTCTTCCCACTAGGTTCGGCTTCGCATGCTCCACGCCTGGGGTTCTTAGAGTGGATCTGCCAAGATCGGAGTCTCATTATCCCGATCAAACACCCTTGGGACCTGGACCGCGTGATGTCTAGTGTAACTCTCAGATCACTCAATCAACCCTCCCTTGGCTGAAAATGTGTGATGGTGAGAGAAGAGAGAATCGATGTTGTACAATTTACTGGTGGGCGACGGGCAGGGACAGGGTAGGGAACAGAGCCCGGATGGTAATGTGACCAAAGTGAGCTACAAAATGGGAAAAGGCTCTCAGCCTTTGTGCTTTCTTTTCTTTTTATTTTCTTTTCTCCTTTTTTTTGGATCTCAAGTCCTTCGTTGAGTAAGGGAAATTGACTCTCAGCGTATCGCAATGTTTGATATGAAATACTTGTTGAAACAGTGCTGTTCAAAATGACGTGACGGTTCACTTTAAATCTTATTTATTATTTCTTTATCTCTACGCCGTGATAACTATGTATATGCACACCTGCGGTTCCGCTTCTTTTTGTTATATGTGTTCAAAAGATAATTTCAAGGGAAATCATAAGGCAACAGCAGCTCCTTCAAAGATAGTCGCGAATAATAAACAACATATTTGGCACAGAAGTCTGAATCGCCCTGCTCCTATTGGTTAATATTTGCTCGCGAGCTGCTTTCTTAATACTAGATATATCTCTGAGATTTTATGATGAATTCATATATTTCTCTGACAAGAATAAGAATGACTATGTTTTCCTCGTATTCATAAATCTAAGCAGCGCGTAAAAATAAGCAGAAAGTGCACAAGAGAGCCAGAGAATTAGCAACTTAACAGTGAAATCTAATTAATAACACCCATAATCCAAAATAAGTAAAATATTAAGCAAAAATGAGCCACCAGAACCAACGCAGGACATACATGTTCATGCTACTCAATACAAGGATGCTTCCTTCCCTGTCGCACTCACCCCCATCTACAAGTTTCACATGTCAAAGGGATCGGTATTTGTACATTTCACTTCATAATGTCTGCAAAAGCTGCGCCCTGTTCGAGCTCGGCCGCTGCTCGGCGTTGGAGCCCTTTTTTGAACTTCTGTGACCCACAACATGTCATCATTGCGCTCACCGAAGTCAGCATCGTCGCTAGCGATAGCAGGAAATTCTATCGTAGACCGGACTATGGGAATAACAGGGCAACTGTTATCTGTTGGTTATGAGACACAATTAGGCTACACGGCGACTGACCGTCACTTCATGCGGTGTGAAGTTGTAATTTGGTAGGACTTAGATCGCGTCTGAGTATGACAATATGATGCGATGTACGGATGTAGTTGCTTGGAGTACCTTTGGACGCTGTAGTGAACCTGGTGTGTGGATCTGTCGTCAGAGAGGTATTACAGTATAAAGGAATGCAATGAAACCTAAGGAAGAAAGTGAAGAGAAAGTTAGGAGTTTCTATGGCACTACTCCGTAGTCTATCAGCTAAAACAGAACGAAGTTGGGGGTCTCTGGCACCTCCCACTTTCCATCACGAATCCATGAACTTTCTATCTGACATCTGTTTTGTGTCGGCAAACGCCACTCGTGAGGAGCACTGACAGATTAGGTAGCTCAATATCCTGAGGCCTTATAAGGGTGCGAGCAGACTGTCAACAAATGTTGGGTATTGCGTGACACGAATGTGCGTCTATGTACAAAATATCTCGACTTGAGAAAGACTATTTTGACCATAGTGTTTATATGCTCTTCTCTAACATGACACGCGACCGTGGATGTCACGACGGAAGTAGTTTGGTTGCTGTGTAGCTGCAGGTGCTTTCGACGAAGATGGCGAGGACGATGGAGCCGATGAAGAAGATGATGGCACAGATGATGCGGATGATACACATGAAGCGGACGAGATCGAAGAGACAGAAGATGCCGATGATGCCTTGGAGATGTGGAAGACGGAAGCCGTGCTGACACCAGCAAACAGAGCAAGAATGTAGGATGGTTTTATGGTGGTTGCGTTTTGGTAATCGGGGAGTCAATACCGTAGGTGATATGTCTTGTTGCGTGCTTATTGTAAGGATTATTTGTGTCGTTCAAATCTTGATGACAGGTTGTGTAGACAATCAGGGGGTGAAAGAATGAAAGTCTGGCAGACAGCAGAGATATACGACAATTATCAACCCGACAAATGCTGTTGATATGCAAAGCTAAAGAGCAGCTGAAAATGAGCATGTATTCGTCTAAAATAAAAGGCACAGACGGCGTTGACAAATGCGTTGTCTCAAAATGGAAGCAATATTAGAAGACACCAAAGACGGGTTTACGCCACGTTATTTGCCCCCTTTCGCCGACTAGTCTTGACATGTTTTCAATATTAGCCCATGAAGCCGGCCTGAACACCACGACACCAAATAATCAGCACAATTTTGATTTTGAGTATCTACATCCTGGGAATGGTGACTTGATTGAAGGAGTAAAGGGATATTTCAAAGAGCGGGCTGAAAAAGAAAAACGAAATATCTGGTAAGCTGTTACATTGCGGTGACCGGGTTTCCCAGAAGATTGACAAAGCTTTCCGGATCTGAAGGTACCAATTGAAAGCGTATCCTGGGGATACTGGACCCTAAATTTGTTCACCATTTATTCTGGCACCCGTGACTGGTACTCCAGATCCGACTTTAAAAAGCATCCAAATAGGAGATTCCCTCTATTTGCAGCTTGACCACAGCATCATCTATGCGTCGTCCATGGTGATGTAAAGTGCCATGTGACAATACTCGGAATAAGTATAAACCCATCTCGGCCTTCGCCTATGTAGAAGGGAATATGTGTGTTAATCTATCCTTTCTCTATTATTTTCGTATCAAAGAAAACTGGTCTGGCTTTTCTTCTTCCAGCTATACATACCTCTAACAGGTTCAATTTCGTTTTCGATATATTCTTTTTCAATCATCAACATGACCAAAATACAGACTGAGCTCAAGAAGTAGGACGGCATAACCCTCAGGGGCTGGCTGTAAACGTCAGACAATATCAATGGCAATGCCGAAAAGCTGCCTGCCATTTTCATGGCACACGGGTTCAGGGCACTCAAGGAAATGACGCTTGATCCCTATGCAGAGGCTTTTGTTGCGAACCTTGCCATGTGCTTCCTCGTGTACGACCACCGAAGCTTCGGCGAGAGCGACAATGTTCCCGGGCAGCCGCGCGAGAATATTGTCCCGAATCACCAGATTGCAAACTACTCCGACGGACATCACCTATGCACCCGCGCGCTCCGAGATCAACCCAGACAAGATTGGTTTGTTCTGATCCTCTTGGCTCTCTTTTTCTTTATTACTTCTTCTAATGACGACCAGATCGCCTTGCCCGCTTTGAAGGAAAAGAGGTCGGCTATTGTCTGGTGGTCTTCGAGGATCTGTATGGTCTCTCGTGTGCGCTTGCCGGCAAAGAAGTCTATGACTTCTTCATACAACCGAATCAAAATTCGAAGGCGAGATGTTCAAACTGCCCGGGCTCCAATACACAGCAAAAATATAAACTCTTAACACAGTAGCGTCCGGCACAGCATGGAGCTCTTCCGTGGTACGAGCAACAGCAGCTCATTGAGAAAATCTCGCCCACGGTGTTACTGCTAATGGTCCTGATGAACGATGTGAATAAATCGTACAGCATGTGAAGTACTGAATGGAGACGTTAACACCGCCAGCTTGTAGCGGCCTAACTTATCTTACATTTCCAACTGCCATTGTTGGGCGCAATTAGGCCGATGATTTCCGTTTCGTGCAACATGATTACTCATCATGGCATTCGCGGATATTCCGAGCATAAAATGTCAACTTTCAATCCGACATACCTTGCCATGAAAATAGCTAGAAGCGACAACGAGTGTCCGGCTTGTAGCGACAGTCTCACAGCGACGGCTTCTTTGCATTCACAATTACCGCCACAGACACATCGCGACCATCGTCACCACACCGCCAACATGCGCGTCGGCTTTCTTGGGCTCGGCGTTATGGGCACGCCTATGGCGCTGAACCTTGCTCGTCGCTTCCCGTTGACCGTCTGGAACCGAAGTGTGGGTAAATACCCGCCACTCGTGGCCGCCGGTGCCACTGTCGCCAACACACCGACCGCCGTGCTCGAGCAGTCGGACGTGGTGTTTGCCATGCTGTTTGACGAGGCCGCGCTTCGCCACGTGGTCATTGACGATGCCACGGTGCTACAAGCCCTGCGTGACAAGATCCTCGTCAACACCAGCTCCGTGTCCGTTGACTTTAGCCGCCGGCTGGCGCAGCACGTCCGTGACGCCGGCGGCCATTTTGTCGAGATGCCCGTGAGCGGCAGCAAGGGCCCAGCCGACCGGGGGCAACTCGTTGCCATGATGGCCGGTGACGAAGCCGTGACGGAGCGGATTCGGCCGGTCGTGGCGCCTATCGCGACCGAGGCAGTCTACTGTGGCGCCGCCATTGGCGCGGGCCTGCAGATGAAGTACGCCGCCAACCTGTTTCTCGTCACGATGACGGTGGGCCTGGCCGAGTCAATGAATCTTGCGCGTGCGCAAGGCCTCGATCCGGCAGCACTGGGTCGTGTTCTCGACGCCGGGCCCATGGCGTCGGTCTACTCGCGGCACAAGATTGCGAAGATGCTGCGCGATGACTGGTCGGCCGAGGCGGCCATCAAGGACTGCTATAACAGCACCAAGCTGATCCGGGCGGCAGCGGCTGGTGTGCACACGCAGGCACCGTTGATCAACGAATGCGGGTCTCTTTACGAGCGTGCAATCCACTCGGGACTCGCCGAAGACGATATGATTGCTGTGGCGAAGCTGTTCGCACAGCGTGATGATACAGGAGAGACGGAGACGAGATAGTGGAGTTGGCGAGAAAATATACCAGTATACCACGTGGATGGACTCATTGGAAACCGCAATATATATCGGGGCAGCGAAATTGCATTGCTAATTGTATAATGTAGCCCATCCTTCATATGCTACCTGGCCTGTCTTGCCGGAGAGGATACACTGTCGCCACTTGGTCCAGCGGATTGTACGATATTACATGTGTGTGGTGGCAGTATGAGGAGGACCGCTATCCGAATTCGCGACTATACAACACAACCTCTGCTCCTACCAGTAAACATACCCATAATTGTCACTAGCTCCAGATCGTCTCTGCGGGTCTGAACAGGATCGACAGTCTCTTTCTCAAGGACTTTGCGCCGCGTGCTCTGACATTGGCCTAGAGGCGACATTCCTATTGTGAAGGGAACCGCCATGACCGAATGCCGAGAGTCATTCAGTAATTCCGTTCCTCGACCGTGCCACGACGTTTGCGAAAGCTGCTTCGTGAATGAATGGAGTATGACTCCCCGGTGCCTCCCTCATGTGATTGCAAAGCGGCCGGTCAGCCGGCGCCGACCGGCTTGCCATAGATGCGTCGAGAGCACAACCAGGACACTGCCGTTCCTGGTGTTGCAGGCGGCTCATCGTCAATCCGATCATGACTCTGACTCAGAGTCGACACCCGTTAGTCGAATTTGTCGCTGGGCAGCACAAATGTGCTATTGCTGCCGTTGGTGGTGTGATGCCTGAAAATATACGATGAGTGTCGGTATGAATGCACTGCATGCTGATGTTTCCACAACAAAAATGGTACCCGCGAGCGGGGAAGATACAGTGAAAGAATAATTCAATGTATTGATAAGAGGGTACGTGATCTATAAAAAGAAACACCAGAAGAACGCCGACAAAAACGTACAGCAGCGGGTATTCGCTGGTCGTCACCGACCCAACTACTAATCCGCCGATTACTGGTTTGACTAGGGGAGAGCGGACGGGATCCCGTATTCTCCAGTATCTATGGCCGTACGTGAAAGACGAGGGTGATCGTGACGCTTTTATGTGGTGTCGTCGGATCACAATGTTGTCTCGGCATGGACAGAAGTACTGAGTAGACTAATCTTAAATGAAAATAACAAAGTATACATCCTCAGCTGAGCTCCTCGAAGATGTGGAGTTATATGCAGTGGCATCTGTTAGGTTTTGACGCTATCCCCAGGTCGATGCACCACCTTGGTAGTTTCACATTAGCTCAGCCTTAGCATTGGAATTGTTTTCCGACTCTGGACATAAGCTACAATGGAGAAGACAACAAACCTAACCTGTAAAACCGCTGGCCCATCAGAGGGTTGGTTCAAATAAAAAAAAAAGGGTTGCATAACAATGATGTTCTCAATGCTCCATTGGCACGAAACGACTACGTCTGTACATTAAATGCTGCCTTTGAGAAGATGAAACGGTAGGCAGAGCCTCGTTGAGTGCGTTTATATTCGTACATGATGCAATAGAGATATATCAGAATAAAAGAATAACCGTTTCATCATACGAGTTCTGTATAGAGAAAAGCTGCCCCTTACATTACATTACGTCAAAACTAGATCCCTGGCACATCTACAAGTAATGCTTAGCAGTGGCAGCGTATTGCTGGCGCGCGGGCAATAAATGATGTAAAATCAAGTCAAATCCAGTAAACGGGATACATCACCCACTCGCCGTCGGGGTGGATGACAACTAGTTCGGCCGTTACACCCTAATATATATTTATACATATCCTTCAAGTACAAGCACGAATTGTCGGCCATGTTATTGAGAGGCGTGGATGCCAGAGAACGTAAAAGACTATCTCAAGTAGGGAACATATAGATGCTATGATACATTTTCGAATTAGCAGGTTGCTGTTCCCGCACAGGGAGATCGAGATGTGAGCCAGGATTCTTTCCCATTAGCGGCTGCTTATTCGGTGTCATGATGCCTGCGCGTGGACCCAGCCAGTAACGAAGGACTTGCTCAGGGCTCAGCTGAGGTCCGATGTTTGTGATATCCGCGGGATCGGGGGCGCTGTTATTACTGCTGCCCGCGCATGCCTTGTTAAGCACAGGGGTGGTGTCGCCTTGGCTAAGGTACCAACAGCCTGAAGTTCCCTGGCGGCTATTCATACAAGTGGTGCATGGTCTACCGCGATCGCATTTCCGTCTATAAGTAGCGGGTTAATGTTCCGAGGTGGGTGAATCCGGGCATTCAGCTTATAAAACAAAAAGCACTCACTTTCGGCTTCTACAGAAATTGCATGAAAGCTGTGGCTTGTCTCTGCGCCTGTTTGGCGGTGGTTGCGGCTTTGTCGGGGTTTCCAATGGAGGCTTCATAGGGGTTGACGAAATGTTGAGAGAGATGAATACCGCGATAAATCGGAAAGAGAATTAAGTGTAGAAGTTTGGGAGCATTGGGGGCTACTTACGGAGTAGACTTTAAAACATTGCGACCGCTCACTTTGGTGTCGGACTTTACTTTTCCGCTAAACTCCGATCGTCCACCTGCGTCTCACCTTCCGTCATGAGTTGCTCCAGCCCGAGTCACCCTCCGCTTGACCCACATCCAGCAGCTTGTGCTCATGACCTATCGCTGTATCATGCTCCGTAGCGATGGTTCTTCCGAATCCGATCCTCCGCTTAAGTGACATCACAATCTTACTCTAATCGTATCTTAAAAGCGTTCCATTGTCTCAAATAGTCCGAAGCCGTCCGCTGGTTAAATCGGCATATCATGAACACGGCAAGTATTCCCACCGATTTGTATCTGGGCATGGGTATAGGTTATTCGGGCCCAGTTGCTTGTATTATATGAAGCTGGACATAAGACGTATAAGTAGACACGTCTGATATTACTTTTTTCTGCAAATTCATAGTCCAGGACGAACTGTTCAGAATCGAATGAGACATCCACGCGAGAGACCTTTTTTTTTTCTTTTTTCTTTTTACTTTTTCAGTCTTATTCGTATATTTCATACAACGATGCCTTCCAACAAAGGCGCCTTCCAGCCCACTAAGCTGGCTCCATCCCTCGAGGTGAAGGACGCTCCTTACCCGACGGTTCCTCCCAGTCATATCCTTGTCCGCAACACAGCTCTGGCGATCAATCCGATCGATACGTTGATTCAGTCCCGAGGCAACCTTATGTACACCCACCTCAAATACCCCACTATTCTCGGTAGCGACGTGGCCGGCGAGGTTGTTAAGGTTGGAACAGGCGTGACACGCTTCAAGCCTGGAGACCGCGCTTTTGGTTTTTGTCGTGGCACTCAAGATACGGTTAACGACACAGCCCACTCGGCATTTCAAAACTACACGGTCATCGAGGAGGATTTCTCCTCGCCAATCCCCGACACCATGTCCTACGAGCGCGCAGCTGTAATCCCACTCGGCTTTGCAACCGCGACGGCTGCACTCTTTGACACCGCGCAGCTGGGGCTTGATCAGCCCACATTCTCAGCAGCTTCATCACCGAAGAAGAAGAACGAGACGGTACTCATTTGGGGTGGGTCGACCAGCGTCGGAGCCAACGCCATTCAGCTGGCTGTGGCCGCCGGATACGAAGTGTTCAGCACCGCATCGCCTAAAAACCACGATTTTCTCAAGAAGCTGGGAGCGGCTCGCGTTTGGGACTACCGCAGCGCCACGGTCAGCCAAGACGTCATCTCTGCTCTCAAAGGGAAGACGGTGGCTGGGGCAGTGTCCATTGGCAGCGGTGCGGCAGACCTGTGCATGGACATCCTGGCAAAATGCAACGGATATAAACACGTTGCAATGGCGACATTCCCCGTACCGGAAAAGGGAGGGTTTCTGCGTGTAGCCATAGGTTATCTCTATGCTCTAGCCGCCTACAAAGTGAAGGGCACTTTGATCGGAGTCAAGACGAGCTTGGTTTCTATCGCACCCACGCTGGAGAACGGCATCGCAAAGAACGTGTGGACCCAGTATCTTCCCCAGGCACTTAACGCTGGTAGCTTTGTTCCGGCGCCAGAGCCTCAGGTGGTGGGCCACGGTCTCGACTATGTCCAGGAGGCCTTTGATCAGCTGAGGAAAGGTGTTTCTGCGAAGAAGCTGATCGTGACTCTGTGAACTGAAAGTGAGAAAGCTCTGCCGGACGAATGTTGTATGAGGAAAGCTTTTTTTTTTTTTTTTTTTTAATTTATTGCTTTTGTCCGCTACTGCTTTTATTAGCACTCATGAACGTATTTGTTATAAATATTATCCGCCTTCCTCAGCTACTCCCGTCTTTTAACGGCTAGCTAACCAATACCCTCCTGGGAGGAGGGGCTTAGATCTAAGTGGATGTGTGTCCTTAGTTACAGGTGCGTGTGGCTACGAAGAGTGGCACTTTCAAACCAAAAAGAAAAAGAAAAAGAAATAAAACAGATGGAGATAAATAAAGTAATGACCGTAGTGTCGGCGTTAGAGCCTTATTACGCCGGCTCGCTGACCTCTCGAGCACTCTGGCTAGGTTGTACTCTGGGGCCCCCCGCTCCGAATTAGCTAGCGGAGAAGTGGTTGGCCTGTGACGTCCGTTTATAGCCGTCGGTCCAAGGCTATTGGTGTTTGTGGCCAGTCCCTCAACCGTGTTGTGCTGTTGTACGGGATAAAAAACGTGGGCCGGGGTTATGGTCTTTGTGCCCACTCGTAAACGGATCCATATTGGCTCGTGGGCGTCGGATATGTGGCGAGAAATGGTCTGCTTATTGATTGAGCGAATGTGGCAGAACCTGCAGGAGAAGTTTGTTGAAGAAAATCGAAGTCGTAATCATCCGCGCGCGAGGTTACCTCCGCAGTATCTCGCACAGCGACACCGCGAGACTGTAAGAGGTCGGTGATTTCACCGTACATCGGCTATAAATTTATACTTCTTTAAGTGCCTGGTCCCGTGGAAAAGAGAAAAGTGATAACCCTCGTTAAGGAAGATTAGAACATTGGCATCGGCGTCAACACGTAAGTGAAAACGGGAAAACCCCCTCTGAGTCAGACACTGGCATTACGAGTCAAAGGTGGCACATGACAATAAAACGGATTTCATCTTTGATGTTATAACAGCAGCCACGGCGAAAGCCCGCGGAGGCTCGAAGAAATAAGTAGAAATCAGGGACTTATCTAACAGAAAGAATAAATACGAATCAAATATCTAGACTATCTTCAGTCAATGCTTTCTTGTTGTATTACCCCCTAAAAAAGAGCGGTGCGCTCTCGTTTTAGCGAGTGTCTCTTCTATGCAGAAAGGCATTCACAATGGCCGCAGATCACAATCACCTGAACGGTAGTCTCCTTCCAACATACAAGGGTCGAGGCCTCTCGATGCAAGTTCTTCCAAGATAGTCACTTCCATGGTACGGCTCCTTTGGCGAGCCCACCATGCCGACGGGCTGGTCAACAGTATGCGGGCGGCGCGATAGAAATGACCGAGTACGACCAGAGCTCTCAAGTCGTGTTGGAGGGCGAGATTGCGGAAATGGGCACCGCAGAGGACAGGGAAGAAGAAAAAGCAGCGCTCAATATCAGGCTGGAGCTGCACCAGGAGATCAGCCTCAACCGGCAAGAACTGTGCGTCGTCATCTGCTTCGGGTTTCGCGGCACCACTGGACAAGGATACGAGACAGAACAGAAGGGACAACCTCGAGGCAATGCGACGAAAATATGTCCGCTCTGGGTCCTCGGGTTCGGCGCACATGATGTCGGTGGTGTTTGACCCGTCCTTTGCTGGTGCTGGATTCTTGAAAACGGCAGCTGGGCAAATGCTTGGCGTTGCGAACGTGTCGTGGGGGTGTCCATCGGCCGACTCCTTCTTTCGATAGAGATGGTTATCCCAGATTGTCATAAAATGACTGACGAATCTGTTGGGATCTTGGCCCTGTTGTCGAATAGCCTCTTCGAGCACGTGTCGTGGACTGTAGACCGTCGCCGCCAAGAAGGCGCTTCCGCTGTTCCATAGAACGGGGTACGTTTCACAAAAGATGCCGAACACACCAGAACTCAACTGAACCAGAGGATCTTGCAAAAGACAGCGAGTCACTGGGCTCGGTCCGCATGGATCGCTTTTCTCGTTCGCGTTGTGGTTTTTTCCGTCTCTCTCTCCTTGGCACGTCTTCGTCTCCTCTATCCCCTCCAGAAAGCCTACATAACTCCATGAAATGTACTGCATCAGCATGGCCGTGGCAATCAGACCCTCGCTGTTGTCTGCCGTAATGGGGCAGGAGAGCTTTTCGCTAAAGAGCGAAGCAGATTTTCCCAGAAAGCAACGAGCCATGTGGCTATATCGGGTCGTCTGGGGCAGCTGAATAGCGAGGTGTGTTGCTGCGAGGCAGAGGATGGTGTTCATAATGTATTGCTCCTTTTTTACGAGTTAGTCAGGTAGCAGCGCAGTCTCCAGTTACCTCGCAATAAGGGGGTTTTCATACTCGGAATGACCATGGCAGAACCTGCTGCCAGATGTCCGGAAACGTCAGAGTGTCTGCGATGTCTCTGTGAAAATGGTAAAACAGCTCCATGTGCACGAGGTTCACCTGGGTGATGTCTCCATCAGCGGCAAACATGGCACATCCGGAAGGTTGCCACAGACGTGGTCGAGCGGCCTCATCGCTCTGAGATGCCGCTTCCCTTTCTTCTCTCGAATGGATGCACTTTTCCTTGCGTTTGAGACAGTTGGAACACGGCAATCGCTCGTCGCACTGTATGGATTTCCGACGTGTCAGAGCTTTATTGAAAGGAACGAGAAATGAGAATTGGATACTGGAACACTTTCTCACCTTCACTCTCCGTCGCTTGCAAGCAATGCATCCATGCCGGCTCTTGTAATGTGGCCTTTTCTTCCCTCTTTGGCCCGACGAGAAAACAGCTTCCGATGGTGCTTCTCCATTTGTAACAAAGAGAAAACTGCTGGCCTGTCTTTGGGAGGCTGACATCGTTTTGTTTTCCATGCTGCTTGCTGAGCAGACTGTGAGGACTTGATGTCCGCGCGCTATGCCTGACTTCTCCAGGAACGAAGTTGATTTGGTCGGGTGCATCAATGGCGTGAAATCACGTGAGAGAGAGCTCATTGAACAAGAGGTTGTGGCTTCTACCGTCCGTTCCTAAGCTCTCATTGCAGCGCTGAAAGCGTCTGTCTTGAGGCTAATCCAGTAAATAAATACAGTGTCTTGAAGTGATGACTAATGCACAGGATGCTTGGGCTGCTCTCCACTTTTTTAGTTCACCTTCGTTCCCGTTTCGGAAGTAAACGAGGTACGACGTACTCTTTTCCGAGCATGACGTCACCGTACCGGACTTCATACTATGTGATCGAATTGTCGAATTGTGCTGAACGTAAAAATACCTTGCAGTGAAAGTGTGCAAACGCACGCGAAAATTTTATTTATTTGTTTATTTATTGCACTCCTCTCCGGTCCTCCCCTCCGTCTCCCGATATACCCCTACTTCCACGCGAGCATCTCGCACTGCAGCGACGCAAACCAAGCATCTTCGGTTTCAGCCCATGCCTTTATAGCATCTAGAGTCTCTTGCGTCTCTTCGTCACTGATGCCAGCCTCGCGCCAGCTCTTGTAGAATGGGTCTCCCGGTGTCAGCTGGCCCGTCGCCCGCCATGCGAGCCACTTCCGTGTCTCTTGCCCCGTGAAGACTGAGCTTCCGGCTCCGATCTTCACTTTGTCGCTGTCGTCAGTGTTGAAACCAGCGCTACGGTAGAATTCGGGCATCCTCGCTCCGTTGGAATCCGGGGACTCGGACAAGCCTTGCCGCAGCGTCTTACTCAAATTCTCTCCCCACAGACGATTCAGCTGATGCCGCGTGGGGTGGAAATGGCTAAATGCCGCATCCCGCGAAGCCAAAACGCCTCCGGGCTTGAGAACACGACACATCTCTTCCAGTGCCTGGCGCGGCCCGTCTGGCAGTGGCATGTGTCCCAGTACCTGAGACGAATAGACAACGTCAAAGGTGTTATCCGGATACGGTAACCCCTTCAAGACGTTCCCTTGCTCAAACGCGACCGATCCAAGTCCTTCGGTTGGGACATTCGCAGCGGTCGCCAGTGCTTGAGCCCTTTTCAAGACATTCTCTGAGAGATCGAGACCGATAACTTTGCCCTCAGTGGTATACTTTGCGAAGCCGGTGGTGATGGTACCCGGTCCACAGCCCACGTCGAGAATGTGGTCGGTATTTTTGATATAGGGCAGCAAAAACGCGGCCTCTACTTCGGCAGTGCGTCTTTCATGATTCGCTGTTGTGTAGTTGGAGTGACCTTGTTTGTAATTGTTGTTGTGGTCTTGTTGCGCCATGATTGGAGACTTGTTTTGTGAAACAACTGTAGCTGCAGAAAGTGATGAATTGCTTTAGTTTGTCAAGAAGTGATAATGGAGGTCTGTGAAATTCTGGAATTCTCTCTCGCGTGGAACTGGACGGTTATTTATCCTCGACTCCCTGGTACTCTTTGATCGCGTCGGACGTATTGGCTATTTTTCGAAACAATGTGGATATGTTTCCGCCTTACCAAATTAGGTAATGAACGAGAAGAACGAGGTTTTGCGGTCCATGGCCAGAATAGGAAATGACCGAGATATTCGAATTTTGCAATCTATTGCTAAAATGAGATGTGAATCAAAAACTATCGACATTTAATTTACTCCGTATTTTTTGCCGTCTCGGACCAACCTCATTTCGCGAAAGCTTTCATGTCTTTTTATGAATTGTTTTGTAAACCATAAGAATAGGAACGACCCATTGTTTTATAAAATGGCTCCTCCATAACCAGCTGTACGAGTTTACCATATCGATATATTGTCAAGAAGGCTCACTCCCTCATATTAGCTTGTGCTCTGGCAACCAACCGACCATGACTTCCCCCGAACAAACCTGGCTGCCCAGCGTGCCAACTGCTGGCATTCCATACTTCACCCCGGCACAGAACCCACCAGCGGGCACAGCAATCCCATGTATAAACGACGCAGCAACGCCAACACTCTTCGAACCCATGACAATCCGCGGCGTGACGCTGACGAACCGTTTTGTGCTGTCGCCAATGTGCACCTATTCGTCTGAGAATGGTCATCTAACCGACTTCCATCTGGCGCACCTGGGCGCGATGGCTCTTCGGGGCGTTGCGCTCATCGTTGTCGAAGCCACTGCCGTGCTACCCAACGGCCGGATCACACCACAGGACTCTGGTCTGTGGCTGGACAGTCAAATTGCTCCGCTCCGCCGCGTCGTCGACTTGGTTCATTCGCAAGGACAGAAAGCGGCCATCCAGCTCGCTCATGCCGGTCGAAAGGGAAGTTTACTCTCACCCTGGCAGCGCATCAGACGGCCCATTGACCCAGAGAACGACGCACCTGTATTTCCTCTTTGGCATCAAGCGAAGGCGGACAAGGAAGCCGGCGGGTGGCCTGACAGTGTTTGGGCGCCGAGCAGTCTCCCCTTTGCCGATGGCTATCCTCTCCCGCTAGAAATAACCACCGCCGAGATCCAGGAGGCCATTCAGGCTTTTGCCGATGCGACAAAGCGTGCCATCGCTGCTGGGTTTGATATCATTGAAATTCATGCTGCTCATGGTTATCTCATCAACCAGTTTCTCTCACCGATAACTAATGTAAGTGTTAATCTTTACCCTTAACAGTTGTGTACTCTTTAATTGCTAAGAGTTGTGTCGTGACAGAAAAGAACGGACCAGTATGGTGGTACTTTCGAAAACCGCATCCGTCTGCTTGTCGATGTTATCGAAGTTATGCGAGCAGCCATGCCCGAGACCATGCCACTCTTCGTACGAATTTCAGCTACAGACTGGATGGAATACTCGGGCCAGGAATCGTGGGACCTCAAGCAAAGTGTACAACTGGCCAAAATGCTACCCGACCTAGGCGTTGACCTGCTCGATGTGAGTTCCAATGGCATAAGCGCAGAGCAAAAAGTCGATGCATCCCACCCATATTACCAAGTCAATCTTGGTGGTCAAATCCGAGGGGCAGTCCTAAACGACAAAAAGCGTGTTCTTATTGGTGCCGTCGGTCAGATTACGACTGCCGACATGGCTCAGGCCATTGTGCAGGAGAGTAGTAGTCACTACGATGTTTTTGGAGACGAGGCTAAACCGACGGAAGACGACCACGTTGACGGCCAAGGAGCTAAAGCCGATTTGGTTATTATAGGACGACAGTTTTTAAAAGACCCCGGATTTGTCCTTGGCGCAGCTCGTAAGCTCGGCGTGAGGGTGAGAGTTCCCAATCAATATCAAGCTGTCGTCGGCCTGTCGGAAAGAGATAGGGCTTATTTGCAAAGGAGACTTTAATAGTCCAACTCGTTGATAGATGATGCCGCAGGTAAGAACATAGCACTAGTATATAAACAACGGATTTTTTCACTTTTAATTCACGAATTTTTTGTACCTTTAAAACTCCTGGAGCCTTAATGTACCTATTTGTTTAATATTTATTTATTATATTATAAATAGTTTTATCTACCATAATAATTAAAATAAACCAGATAAAAAATTTTAAAGTGGCGAAGTAAATTTATTAAATTTAATTTACCTCGCTTAATAATTAAAATAAACTAAATAAAAAAAGTTTCCAAGTAATAAAGTTAACTCGTTAGTTTTAATTTAACTTGTAATATAAATTAAATATAATAGTATAAAGTATCATTGTTTTTTATTATTTTTTATAATAAATAAAAATAAAAACGTTATAAAACGTTAAATACTAACGTATAAGTCTAAAATGGTGGTGTGTTTGAACTAGGCTAGTTCGTTGTTACCACTGTTTACACCATCCCTACACTCGCTATGGGTTATGACCGGAGGAACCCCCTACTGCAAATATACCACCAGAGCTTCCGATGCTTGCACCGTAAAAGTCGCCGCGTGGCTCGAAACAGTTGTAGTCTCGTACGTCTCGGTGCCACTGACAACGCAGTTTCCGTTCGTGTAGGTCTGCCCGCCCCAGGTCGGCAGGCTTCCCTGGTCTTGGCGCGAGAGGGCGCTGGCGGCCGTCAGCCGCTTGGCTTTGACTGATGAGGCAGTCAGTCCCGTGAGCGTAAACGTACTCGAGGACCGGGTTCCGGTGCCGTTAAAATAATCCGAGTTGTAGAGCAGGACACGCAACGGCTGGCCCGTGGCGTCAAAGGTCGCATATGCGGCATAGTTGGTCGAGCCGGCGTCGAGAGCAGTCAAGTGGCTGGCCCCCGCGAGAAAGGCGACGGCGGCCGTGGCGCCGTAATAGGGAGCGCCCATGTCGTAGCGACCCCAGAAGCAGTACTGGCAGTTGCCGACAGTACCGTGGTGGAAGTAGCTGCGCGAGATGTTGGAGAAGGCGGCGCGAACGGTGTAGTCCATGGTCCACAGGGCGGCGCCAAACGTGGGCGACACACCCGAGGCGCCGCCGCCCGTAGCCGAGTTGGTCTCGCCAAAAATGTACGGTTTGCCGACGTTGATGGCGGCCGCAACGTCACTGCTGTAGCCGGCCACGTTGTTGACGACGCTCGTATGGGCCATGAGTGACTGTACAGTGCCTCCTGGGTAGTTGTGATGTGCGTACGTGCCGACATAACTGCGCACGGTTGCGTTCTCAGTGGCAATCAACTTGGCGGCGCCCCACGTTGATACACTGCTGAGCCAGGTACCCGCCTGGATAATTCCCGTCCTACTAACGGCACTGCCGACGAGAATATCCCAGTTGTTCTCAGAGGCAAAGTCTTCTGCCGCCGTTATACCCCAGTCTACCAGCTGGCAGTTAGTACGTGGAAAGTAACCGAGGATGGGGTTAGGAAAAACAGAGCTGGTCAGCATGTGCCAAAAGAACTTACACTCTGGTTCATTTCCCAGTTCAATAGCCAGCAAGCTACTAACACCGGCGACAGCGTCCTTGGCCGCCAGGATTGTGTTGGTCACATTGCCCAGCTGGCGGTTTAGACCCACTACAACACTGCCACCGTACGTGCCGGCGAGTGTAAAGAACTTGGGACCGTACGTCAGTGTGGTGGGCGCGTCGGCGGCACTGGCGACCGTGTAGACAACATATGCTGATGTTGTCGGATCATATGTGGCGCGATCCTGCGTGGTGCCGCCAATGCGGATGGGCGGCCACGTGCCGGATAGAGCTTGCCAGTTGCTCAGACACTGCATTGTGGCAGTGACATTGGTGAAGTACGATGGGAAGGCAAAAAACTCAAAAGATATGCCCAGCGGTGCCGGATCAACAGTGGCATAGGTGTAACCACTGCTGCCGGCCGTGGTCGGGACGGCATAGGAGACAGAGGCTGCTGCGGCTCTGCTGGCCGCGAGCACTTGCAGAATTAGTGCTGCCTTGGATGGAATGGCCATAATTGAGATGTTGGAGAAATGCTAGGGAGATGGGGGTTAAACCAATGCAAAGGAGCCGAGAATAGTCGAGAACAGTCCCAGAAAGCTGAATGTGAAGGCAGACAGGCTTGGACACGCATTCGTGTGGAGATGGGATGTTTATATACTATGCACGTTCTGTTCTTCGCCGAATTCCCGAGTAAGGCAGTATTGTGCGTGTGGCCGTCACAAGCCATTTCCAAAGTCTAATCATACTCGGCAATATACTACAAGTGTTCCATAGTGAAAATATAACATGGTCAATCGCAACACAAATGTCAAGCAGTTATTTCATGTCCCGTCGGGGTGGGGTCGAATTAAGCATTGTCATGGAGTTTGACTTTTCTTCTTTCTTCCCATCTTCGTTCTCTTTCTCAGTCGAATGCCGAGATGCATGGTGTATACAGCCTCACCCATATAAAGAGCCTGCCCTTAAGCATAGTTCGGTCACAGATGAGAGAGCCTATCCGCGATACTTTCAACCGAGCAAGACAGAAATACTCCTTTTACAAGTCCATTCTTGGCTAGTACCCTGTATTTGAAAATTATCTCGTCTTTAGCTAACCACGTGTGCCTTCTATGAATACCAAAAAGAATGCGGGGTATTTATGTCGTATGGAGTAAATACTACGATGATGACGAGGCAAACTGGTCTTTGTGGGATGGATGTTCAAGAACGGGATGGGACACCGGGTTAATTCTCGCTCCACCAACCAGCCGTTCCCCGTGGGGTCCCAGTGGCAACGGCTACTAGAATAAGTCGAGGGCTCCTGTCCCATTTTTTTCGGGCCATTTGGCAGCGACAAGCCTTATTTTGTCCACTTTTGTGTCCGTGCTCTCATGCCCCCTCTTCTCATAACAGCATTTGACCGTCACGTAAATGTAGTATCGAATATGTAGCTGAAGTGGTGGATACATCTTCGGCACTTACATAAAAAGAGAATCAAATGAAAATTAAATCAGTTGTCACACTGTGTTCCTTTGTTCTTCATGTTAACCTCTGCCTTGACCTTGTTTCCTCGAACAAAGCAAACTACCTTGAAATCTACCGTGCGCAATTGTTTACCCGAGAAGTTTCGCCTGTCGCTCGAGGAATAAAATCCGGGGCCGGTCCGACTCAAAGGCCAGGGCCTTGTTGGCCATGTTGATCTGCATGTCCATGGGTCCAGGGCGGAGAGTGCCATTTCCGTCTGCATCGACGACATGCTCGTACCATTGGTGCAGGCCGTAGGCGCGTTGCAGCATCTGCACCATCATGACCTCAACCGAGCACCAGGCGCGGTCGTAGTAGTCGGTGCTAGTCAGGCTGATGACGCCTGGGTCTCAGCTGGCACTGGAGCATTGTGCCGGGATGCCTCGCGGAGAAAGCCGATGGCGACCGTGAGACGGACCAAGTACCAAGTGCCGTGCATATGTAGTCTCGTCGACGTAGCCAGTATTGTCACCAATGTTGTCACCGCTGGCCGCAGGAAAGTCTACGCCGGTCAAGGTGAGCCAGTCCCGCCAGTCCCGTGTTGTGAGCTCGCTGCCAACAGATTCGATCCAACTCTCCACGGTCTTCACTGCGGTCTGGTGTTCACATTTAGTGGCCATGACGACGCCGCCGAGGACATGTAGCAGTGTCTTGGATGAGATTTTCCACCCCGCACCCTCGTCCACCTCCACGTCCTGTCCGCCACTACCTGAAGTGGATGCTTTTAATCCGTCGCTCATGGTGTTTGATGTTTGTAGTGAAATGCTGGATGCTGAATGATGAAGATGGCTCTGATTGACAAAGGTTGAAATATCAGAAGATGAAAACACATGTGTATGTCGGCGCCCCGCATAGCGTCGCATACACCAGGCAGTAGCAGCCAAAGCCAATCATGTTGGGCTTCTGCGCCACCAAACTGCATGCTTACTTCGTGCCCGGTTGCCTACCCAAAAATCTGCACAATTGTCTGCGCAGTTGCCATTGCGCATTTGCGAAGCGCTGCGCAGTAAGTCCGTGTAAGAATTTTGGTAAAGAAACACACTCTTTACTGATTCAATTCGATTTCCTATCCTTCTTGGATTTCCTCTCCTTCTTGGAGAGCTCGTCTTGTCTGACTCGTCAAACTTCCACGATACATCACTGCCCCATCCCAGTGGACGCCCGATTTGAATACTCAACGTCATCTATGTCGCGAAATGAATGTATTCTTGCGGAGTAACGGCCGACTCGTCGGTTTCTGGTGGTCTCTGTTAGATGTTATGAGGATTCATCAAATACTGATATGCGTTCGTTCCCTACTGTCAACATTTATGTACCGAGCTAAGATGAGATGAGATGGGCCATCTTAAGTCGTCTACAATCAACCAAATGTATGACCATCATGCGCAAGGCTGTACAAAACAACAACAAGGGGGGTTGCACAGATCACCGCCAACAGAAAAGTAAGAATCTAGATAAGATCGGAGCGCAGCCGACATAAGCGCTCTTGCCAAGAACAATCGGCTGAATACTGAAAGTAAGACGAACTATCACCTACAAAAAGGTCCCTGAACGTGAGATTCGGCACTAGTGCTTACAGGTCCACTTTTAACCGCCAAGGCCACGACGTCAAATCGGAATCAGTAAACAATTCCAGAACGAATCAAATCAATAATGATAATTCGTACTTTGTTGTCAGTCCGTCGTCGTTGAGAAGGTTCACGGGGACGAGGCGGGCGGGGATGGTGGTTCACCGGCCGTCGGTGTTGTTCCGTTTGTTCCGTTGGTTTGACGTGAACACTGCAGAGCGATGGTGACGATATCCAACGTGCGAATCTTGTTCGTTTTAGTGTTTAGCCGTTGTATGTTCCTATAACGAAATTTGGAAAGTTGTTTTTATTTCCTGCTTCTAGTGAGTTTGTTGGCGGAAATGCTATCAGCAGGAAGAATGCGCACGTGACGATTGTGATGTTGTATCAATTGCAATCAGTCGGACCGTTGTCTCGTCTCCAAACCTTTCCTTGTTTGTCAGCTTCTCGTTTGGTCAATTTATAACAAACGTAAAATGATAAGGAATTCAGCCAGCTGACACAATTATACCATGTTCGAACGTGCTAAGACGAACAGCGAATAGCGAGAATATGCGTTGGTTGCCACCTCTTCGACAAACAGCCCAACACCCAAAATGCCCAACCGTTCATGATGTCCAATTCAGCTGCCAAAATGGGCTTGGCGTAGTGAACGACAGGTGCGGATGGCTGGATATTTGTTCTCGTTTTTATCGGTTTAATCAGTGCGATAAATGGTCAGTGATCAGTACGACGTACTTCGTACATCGGATAGCATTCGCAAGTGATACTGTCAAGTCGGCGCCGACCTACGGAACATCAACAGCATCGGGAAGATGGCTGCGATAACGCGACGCTCCAATGGATTACAGCGATGCAGCCCTAATAAAATCCAATAAAAAGGGTAAACGAGATTATCGCACGCGCCCATACCGTTGTTTGTCGCATTTTATCCACAGCAGCTCTAATCAGCTGAGATCAGTACGCCTTGCCGCTCCACCCGCTGTCTCGCTCGCGATCGCTCGTGTGAGAATTGTCCTCCCCGGTTCCATGATGTACGATAGCGCGTCCTATGTTGTCTCCTCCTGCCAGATATGGTTGGATGTGTTTTCTTCAGGCGGCGGGTTGGCAACGCACTTGACAGCCGAAAAAGGCAAGTCATAGTCCATCGCAGCCATGCACGTCGTATTCTTGGTCCGACTTCTCCTTTTGCGTGCGATAGGTGGCACAGTGCTTCATTTGCAAATGCCGCAAAGGCGCAAAGGCGATACCAAATGTGGACTGCTTGGTATTTTGGGCTGCGATACGGGAGGCGTCCGGGACCGGATGCACCCGAACCAGACAAGCTTCTCAAGCTTTCCCAAGCCTTTGCACGAACACCTTTTTTCGACTTGGCTGGCACAGACACGCATGATACGGATACAGTCTGGGGGAATTTCCACTTCCTATACATGTTTGCACATGTCGCACATGGGTACAAGTTGACGCGGTGTACCTCAATCGGGAAGGTGGATTGCATGTTGGCTGTGGGTTCTACCGACGCTCCACCAATGAGAAGCACGATAAGGTAGTGCAATTCCATGGTGTTGATGCCAGAGTACGACAGCAGCGATGTCGAATGTTGACGAAATCCCGTAACCGAAAAGAGTAGCTATTCCAGCCGTGGGTCGCTTTTCCTAGGGGAAGTGATGTGATAGCAATTGATTTGGTTCTGCGAGATTGCAATCTATGCAAGCACAACCCGCCGCCGACCATGTGGCGTCCACGTCGAGGACCATGTCGAGGACCATGTCAAAGTCATGTCTATATAGCAATGGGTTCGTCCCGCCAAGAAGATCATTGCATTCCTCTTCCATTTTCCGCAAGCACCGTCTGTGCTGTGATTTTTTGTATTTTTCTCGCATAGTTCTTTGAATTCCCCAAGCCCCTGTCCCCAGCACTTTATCCATCCCTTTATCACTGAACATGGAACCGCTGGAGCCTTTGGCGCCTGTGGCGTCGCCCGCCTCGGGTGATGTGCTGCCCATCGACACCAAGAAGAAGGACGATGGCGTCGTCATCACGACGCGTGCCATTGACGAAAAGGTGCATGATCTTGTCGACAAGCTGGGCGACAATGATGCCGGCCTGGCCCCCGCCGACGACATTGCCTTTGTCATGGACAAGATCGACACGCTGTCGGTCGACGACGCCCGAACCATCCTCGAGAAGGTGCTGGTCGATCATGAGTTTGACTACAACTTTTCGCAGATGCAGCGCGAGAAGATCAAAACGCTGCTCGAGGGTCCGACCGCAAGCGACAGTGATGGTCAGAGCAAGGAGACTACCGGCACCGACGACTGGGAGCTGCGTCTCAAGACCGAGGCGGCCGTCAACAAGTTCTACTCGCCGTACCCCGAGGTGCGTGCTGTGTCAGCCCCTGTCGACGACCCGTCCATCCCTTGCGAGACGATTCGTGCCCATCTGCTTGGCTACCTTTGGGCCGCCATTGCCCAGTTCACCAACTCGCTCTTCAACTCGCGCTTCCCGACCATCACGCTATCGTCGGCCGTGGCGCAGATTCTGCTATACCCTTGCGGCCTGCTGCTGGCTCTGATTCTGCCGGATTGGGGCTTCAATTTCCGCGGCAAGCGGGTGTCCCTCAACCCGGGTCCCTGGACGTATAAGGAGCAGATGCTAGCCACCATCATTGTCGATGTCGGCCTGACGTCAGCCTACTGCTTCTGGAACATTCAAACCCAGACCGTCTACTACGCCGACAAGTGGTTGACACCCGGCTACGGTATTCTGTTGTTGCTGTCGACGCAGCTGATGGGTCTCGGCTTCTCGGGCCTCATGCGCCGCTTTGTTGTGTACCCCGTTGAGGCGCTGTGGCCCAACATCCTGCCGACGCTGGCCCTCAACCGCGCGCTGTTGCTGCCCGAGGCGAAGGAAGTGGTGCACGGCTGGAGCATCTCGCGCTACAAGTTCTTCTTCATTGTCTTTAGCGCCATGTTTGTCTACTTTTGGCTGCCGGGTTACCTGTTCCCTGCGCTCAGCTACTTTGCTTGGATAACGTGGATCAAGCCCGACAACTTCAACCTCAACATGATTACGGGCTCGCAATACGGTCTGGGCTTCAACCCGATTGCGACCTTTGACTGGAACGTGATTGGCACCTACTACTTCCCGCTGGCCTACCCCTTCTTTGCATTTGTCCAGCAGTACATTGGCAATCTTCTGGGCGGCTTTATTATTATTGCCCTCTACTACACCAACACCAAGTGGTCGGCCTACATGCCGCCCAACACGTCGGGCATCTTTGACAACACGGGCGGCTCGTACAATATTTCGCGCGTCGTCGACTCGACCACGGGCGCCTTCAACGAGACGGCCTACCTCGACTACTCGCCGGCCTTTTACGGCGCCGGCAACTTGTTGGTGTACGGCGCCTTCTTTGCCTTTTACCCGCTGACCATGGTGTTTATCCTGCTCGACTCGTGGCGCCCGCTGCTCAAAGCCTACAAGTCGAGCCTCAAGGCCGGGCTTGACTTTGTGCTCCAGGTGTTTTTGGGCATCAAGGGGGCCATCGTGTCGCTGGCCAAGGGCGACGTGCGTGGCGCCGGCCGCCATCTGGTGTCCATCTTCCGCTCCGACGGCTCCATCTACGACGAGTTTGACGACCCCTTCACGCAGCTGCTGCGCGCGTACCCGGAAGTGCCTGACTGGTGGTTCACCATCATCTTTTTGGTGTCCTTTATCTTTTCCATTGTGATCCTGGCGCACTGGAAGCAGCTCGACACGCCCGTGTGGACCATTTTCTTTGTCATTGGCCTCAACCTCGTCTTTTTGATTCCCATGTCCTACCTGTTTTCGATTTCGGGCACCACTGAAGGCCTCAATGTCGTCACGGAGCTGATTATCGGCTACGCGCTGCCCGGCCACCCCGAGGCGCTCATGTTCGTCAAGGCCTTTGGCTACAACATCAACGGCCAAACGGACAATTACATTTCGGATCAGAAGATGGGCTTCTATGCCAAGATCCCGCCCCGGGCCATGTACCGTGGCCAGGTGATTAGTGCCATCATCACTGCCCTGATTGCCTACGGTGTCGTGCAGTTTGCCGACAACGACATCCCTGGCATCTGCACACCCGATCAGGTCTCCAACTTCAACTGCGAGAACGGCTCCGGCATTTACTTTTCCTCTTCTGTTATTTGGGTATGACAATCACCTTACGAGAATCCCGATACATCGTCATCCGTATTCATGTTTTTGTACTAACTCCTCCCTCTCTCTCTCTCTCCAGGGCGCTATCGGTCCCGCCCGCATCTTTAGCCAGATCTACCCTGCACTCAAGTATTGCTTCCTTCTCGGCTTCCTCCTCGCCCTTGTCTGGTGGTCCGTCAAGCACTACGGCGGCAAGGTCCGCTCGGCTCTCCAAAACGTGCTGCCCACCGCCGTATTCAAGCCCCTCAACCTCGTCGTCTTCACCCCCATCTCCTGGCTCAAGCATGTCCACCCGTCCCTCGTCTTCAACGGCTTCCTCTACTGGGCGCCCCTTAACCTGTCTTACTTCACCGGCGGTCTCTATGTTTCGTTTGCCTTCATGTACTACCTCCGCCGCAACAAGACCGCCTGGTGGGAAAAGTACAACTACGTCCTGTCGGCCGCTCTCACCGGCGGTGTCGCCTTTTCCGGTATCATCATGTTCTTTGCCGTCCAGTACCATCCCAAGACGATCAGCTGGTGGGGCACCAACGTCCTCAGTGAGACCATTGATGGCGGCGGCGGGCGGATCGCGCTGTACCCCAACCTGCCGGATAAGGGCTACTTTGGCCCGGACACTTGGTCGTAAGCGACCACAGTGGTGGCGGGTGCGAAACATAGGGTAATCCCCTTGGAGCTTACTATGGTGTGTTAATGCTATATATCTTTGAGTGGCGAATGGCATCAGAAAACATTCATTTTATACCAAGGAACTAAGAGCTAAGAAATTACATATCTAATGTCTGGAGGGATTAAAAGGATGTTTCTTTTTTTCGTTCAACAAAGAATGTCTAATTTATTTACGAAAATCCTTTAATTATATTTACATTCGTTATTTAAGGTAAACTAAAATCCTCCATATTTACTTATAGTTTAAAACCTAAGTACAAATACCCACGTGTATTACGATTCATTCTGTATTCGGATCCTAATATAACTTTTCTTGGCTTGTGCCACCCCTGCCAACTGCCAATGCAACCCAGCCTTGGCGCTCGTGTCTCCTTTTTTGTTTTTATTTACGCGACGCGTATTTGTTTTTCTTGTGCTTTTTTTTTTTTTAAGAATCTTATAAACGTTTTTATGGTTTTAGTCGTTTTTGTTTTTGAGCCGTTTTTAAGTTTACTTCCGTTAAGATAAACGATAACGGGTTTTTGGCCCGTTTTCACTTACGTGTTAACCTTAATACGAATGTTTTGATTTACTTCTACGAAGGTTATCGTATCGTTTTGATTAATAATTTACTTTATATTAATAAATACTTTCGAAAGAAGCACCGGTTTCCGGCCGATATACGGCGTAATATTATTTAGCACTTAAAATTTTATTCCTTACGCGATTTAACCGAGATACCCTTTCGTTTAGATGGGTCCCCGTTTAACGTTAACTTTTTTCTTTAGGAAGGGTTCTCTTGTAAGTTTTATTAACTTCGTATAATTAGTAAGTAAACTATTTCTCGTTACGTGTTTAACGTTTACGAGTAAACCTGGATTTATTTACGCGTGGGTATAAGCGTTATGTACGACTTAGTGTATCTTTAGGTTTGGACGAAAAGCTCGGTATAAGGACGGTATTAGATTATTAATTAGAGTAATTAAATAATTCGGTTAATGGGTGGCGAGGCGGCCGTGGTTTATTTAACGGGCGTGTTTAAACGCGAAGTTAACCGGACTAAGGCGTAAACGGAGTAAGGCGGTAGTATAAAGACGGGTAATAGTTTACCTTTATTCACTAACCTTCGGCCGTAGTTAAAGCGGACCGACTAAGAAAGGATATACCGGCCCGTTTATAAGCCGTTACTTTAGTTTTTAGTTATAATACCTTTTTTTACGCCGCGTTTAAAAGGCCGTGTATTAGTAAAAAGCAGTAACGGTGTTAACGATACGCGACTCGACGTCGACTTAATTAACGCGGCGGTAAACGAGTTTAAAATTACCGCCCTTGTAGTTATTATAGACTAAGTGATCGACCGATACGAGTAAACGGCGCGGACTGCCGGTAAAAGTATACTCTGTTGGTTACATAACGTTAAGCCCAACGTTTATTATGTTAAGCCGTTCCGATTTGTGGGCTATACATTGAGCAAGGTTAAATATGTTGTTTTGTTTAAGCGTTTTATAGGGATAGTCTTCCGCGTTTACCGTTTACTTAACGATATTTACCGGCGCGCAACGGGGATCCGTTTTAAGAAAGCCTAGCTTAAGGCCTTGGCAGCGATTTAGGAGCACGAGGTGTGGGAATAGGATGGTGTGATGGCGCGTAGCTTCTAGCAGGCCGGGTTTAAGGACGGCGGCGACAACACCACGGCCTTAGAGGGGGGTAGTAACGACGACGAAATGGACGACGAGGATAACGACGGCGATGACGAGAGGGAAAAGGAAGAGGAGGAGGAAAAGGAAAAAGAGAAGAAAGAAAAGAAAAAGAAAAAGAAAAAAGAGGAAAAGGTAAACGGTAACGACGACGATAAAGACGAAAACGAAGAAACTACTAAATAAAACTTAATTATTATCGATCAACCGATAAAGCAAACGTTAATGGCCGAGTTACTCGAACGCCTCTTTAACTTATTAATACTATTTTATACAAAGACTATTACCGACGGCCGGCCGGCGTTTACGTTATTAATGTATTATAACGGCGTCCTTAAGTTTATAAACGACTACCATAGTTTTTTCCTAACCCGGTCGTATATATCTTATCTCGCGGCGTTAATTTACATCTAACGCCTTTTATTTCTTAAATACGTTATTCCGGCGAAAGTATACTCTTTTCTTAAAATTCGCCGTTAACCGCGTATAAACCCGCTCGAGCGTTTATAAACTATACGGTAAAAGTATATAGTTCTCGGCTTTTAATCCACGTTTAACGAGTTTTTTAATCTTTAAGCCTTTAGCCGAAATATAACGTCGTCCGATACGTTTACTTTTTTTTTACGGTAAAGCGACGACGGCTAGTTTATATCGTACGGAGATAACCCGTTTATTAATATAAAAGCTTTTCGGTATTTACCGGCGTTTTTATTATAAAAAGTAAGCCGGTTATACTTTAAACTTATATACGAATAGGAACTATTTATTAATTTACGGAGGATTTAAAACGACTTAACGAATAAAACTAACGGCTTCTCGTTTGTTAACTATTTAAAGAATAAGCTTTAAAATATATATATCGAGCTTTCGATCCGCGTTTATATAAACTAATCGAATAGTTTTTCCCGTAATAGTGAATAGTAGTATAAAGTAATCCGTACGTATTAAAAAAAAGACGATTAACTCCGTAAACTTCTCGCGGCTTTATTATATTTAACGGACGACGGTTAACCGCGCGAGCCTGACTTGCTAAGTTTATAATATCGAAATAACGAAACGGTTAAACGTAAGATTTACCTTTATAACGGGTCGATGATATACTTAACTTATAACTATAAAGTAAAGCGTTCGACGAACCGAGAGTTCGTCGTTACCCGTTTTTTATCCGTATAGGTCGGTTATTTACTTTATAAGTACCTCGTTTATATACGCCCATTCGTCGACTTACTTATACGAGAGTAAACTCGTTATAAGGGAAAGTGTTCGCTTTATATCTTCCGTTTTTAAGCCGATTTAAGTAATTTACCTTAGGTAACTTCGCGGTTAATATTTATAATGAAGTGTTAAATAGAGAAGGTTTAAGGCTAAGTTATTACGTTGTAAATACTACGGTAACTTTGTATCGGTGTAGTTAAAAAGTATATTTATAAGGTAAACCGGCCGTTTAATTAATACGACGACTATAACGAAGTTGTTAACGTTAATATCGTATTTACTTAATAAACCGGCTATCGCCCACTATAACGGGCAAAGACTTACGGGCTCGACGATACTTTTCCAACGTAGCTATAACCGTAGTTTCTTAAGCTATACGAGTAAACGTCGAGCCGGTAATACGAATTCTTACACTTACTAAATAAAGTCGCCTTAAAGAAGTTAATTAAGAGTTAAGTATAACTGCGGAAAGAGAGGGAGAGTACTTAGCCGAGTTACTTCGTATAGTTTTTTCCGCCCCGCGTAAGTAACGTTCCCTTCTTACTATAAAGCGATACGGTAGACTGGGGCGATAACGATGTTTTTTTTATTTTTCTTTAACGCCCGGCACTATCTTCGTATTCGGCGGCCGGATCGTTTTTTCGAAAGGATCGAAGCTTTAACGGCGCTCAGCCGGGTAACTTTAAACGGCCGGCCATCGCGAATAAGTTTATTACCTTAACGATATCACCGACCGAGGCTCTTTTATACTTTATAAAACGAAGGTGGATAGTAGCCTTTTTTGTAAGCGTACTTTATATAAAGAATATATTAACCCGAGTAAAATTTCTTTTTAGTCGGATCGGGTAAGTGGCTAATCTTAGTATTACCGAGGAGTACTAAACGATAACGTCGTATTTCACCGGGTAAGTAACCGACATTTAAATAGTCAAAGACGATACTTACGAGATCGTATTCCCCCTTAAGACGGGTAACGGCTCGAGCTTAGCGTATTCGGTTTATAAGCTCGACCGGCGGCTTAAGCGAATCTACGAAATTATTAAATAATAGCGGTTTATTAGGTACGAGCTTTGTTATACGATAACCGGTGAGCGGAAGCCCGACTACGATATCCATAGTTACACTTTACTATTGGTTAATAAAGCGAGGTGTATTTTTGGTTAGTTAAAGAGTTTTACGATTCCGCGGTTTTTTTAGTATCGTGGATAGTATAGCTATTACGTCTATAGGTGGAGTATTTATAATGAGATCCGAGTTAACCACCGTATATAGGCTGCCAACGACCCAAAGCACAAAGCACGACTTATCCAAGAATACGAGTCGAAACTAGACCCGGACGGCCACTGTACGAACCGGCCGTTGATTCGAAGGATAGTAATAGCTTTATACGTATACGACGATTAAATTTTCGGGAAGGTTTTAAGTAAAATCGCTTTAGACAAGGACGGCGTAAACCTTAGTGGTAAAGTATTTACATTTAGTATAAAAGTCGCTTAATCGGGAAATTTTTAAGTGAGGAACCTTTTAGTTAAGGTTATATTTATACTAATTTCCTTTTATATAAACATCCGTCGTTGATTAGTTTAAATTTCAAAGGTGAACAGTATTACTCTAACCTACTTTAACTAAAATCGCTAGCAGTTAAGTTAAGTTTAAAAGATACGACATACAAGGGTTAAGGAGAGTATAAGTGACGTAACGGGTAAAGTGTCGTATATATCGCGATGTCGTATACGACGTGGGTTTTTCTTTTTTCGTAATTCTTTTATACTATTATATTTTTTTTAATATATTAATCTTTTTACTATGGACGAGTTAATTTTTTTTAACGAAACGTACGGGGTACTCGTTTATCGATATTATCGTACGGTAGTACGGTTAAGCGACGCGATCGAGTATTACTTCCGTAATGTATACTAAGAAAAAAGTAATATACTTTAAAAGATTTTATTTATATACTAAGACGCGTATTTTATTAACTTAGTTACTATAACGTTATTAGTAAATAAGTTATAATTATTACCGGAGTTCTCGATATACTATAATTACTTTTACTTATAATACTCGTATTATACGAAAGCTTTTAAAACTATTATACGGTATTAACGGATAGTTAAGTATACGGTGAAAAACGCGCGTTATTAAAAGGTAATATTATAATTATAGTATAAAAGGCGTTACGTACGGTATTAAATCGTCGTCGACGGAGCGAGATACGATATTATCGCGTTATCTTAACTCGATACTACGCTCGACTAAAGTTAAAAAAAGTTAACGGCTGAAAACGTAAAGCGGTTACGTAAAGGCGACGTAAAAGAGGGTATTAACCGTAACTTATCGTAGGTTAAGCGTATAAGTTAAGTACGGTACTTTAAGATAAAGCGAAACTTAAGTGTAATCGCCGCGGTAGTTTAGTGGATTCGGGTTAAAGGCGAGTAGACTAGCCGGTGGGAATAGTAAAATAAAAAGGACGAAGCGGTATAACGAACGCGGGGATATATTATATAGCTCGGCGTAAGCTTTTACCGCGAAGTCGAGCGGTATTATATTCGGGTCGATAACGTACTAATACGTATACGATAGTTACTTTATAACGCGTATTTTTATATAGCCGAGGGTATACCGTTTCGGCGGCCTACGTAAAAGTCGTCGATAGATAAATATAAGCTTATGGGTTAACGTTTTTTTATGTTTTATTACCGGGTATATTAGTTTAGTTAGGCGAAGGCCAAGGCGCGGTGGGTGGTACGGTGAACGGACGAGTAGTAGAGCGTATTTTAAAACGTAGTATACGAGTTAAAGCGAATAAAAGAAGTAAATAAATTAATTATTAATAAAAGTTACGAAGACGAGGATAACGAAGACGACGCGGTTTAAATATTTAGTTTAACGGTTATACTCGATATAAGCGATAACGCGGTTATTTAAACGTTAAACTAAGCGTATTTCCGGTTTATAGTGGTGTATATCCGGGACTACGTAAGCGGTAACGTATATATAAACCCGTTATTATACTTTTATACGGCGTTTAAGATTCGACTATAACCGTTAAGTTTTTCTAAACCGATCGGTTATACCGGGTTATTAACGGTTATACTATGGTGGAGCCGGGCGTTTTTTCTCGAGTCGGTGTTAGAAAACGAGTCGTTAACGTTAAACGAGTTATCGTACTCCGCGTTAATACGGTTCGACGAAGTATACGCGTAGTGGTTATGTAACGGGACGTATTCGGTGGTCGACGTGTTGTTAGAGTGGATGGTGTACGGTAAAGGTTACCGGCGATAAGTGTTCGGCTAAGCGACGATACGATAGTCGGCCGACCGCGGTATATTATACTATAACGGCGAAGCGATTTAAATATACAACTTTTAACGGACGATATATAAACTCGTTTAATAAGCCGAGTAGTAAGTTAATAGGTTAATAGGCGGATAGTAAGCTCGAGTTAACGGCGGTATAGTATTTAACTAGATTTAAAATAATATAGTGCGGTTAAGCGCGGGTTAGTCGTTTATTACGTAGGCGGTTAATATATAGCTTAAACCGGGGTTTAAGAAAGTGTTCGACGCGGTGTAAAGTTAATTATAAAATACGTACGACGAGTAGTAACGCGTTAAAGCGGTACGGTAATGGTTACGATAATTGTTTTAGTTTTAATAATAAATAGTAGTCGTTGTATACGCGTAAGGGGGTTAATTAAAACGCGGGTTAAAAGTGACGATAATACGGTATTACGATACGTAGTAAGTGTAACGGAACGTATACGTGTACGGCGGGTAAATGATAGTTATAACGGACCGTAATAAAATAAAGGCGATTTAGGATATTAAATATAAAGTAACGCGTTTTTTGTTTAACCGGGTTAAACGGTTATTATTAGTATATATATTATAGTTATTATTAGTAAAACGGTTATTACGAAAATAGTATAAATTATCGTTGTCGGCCGATAAAGATTTAAATTATTTATAACGCGACGGTACGAGCGGGTTATAAAATATTAACCGGTTAAACGTAATTTTAAAGCGGGTACTTTAAGCCGGGACGGGCGTCTCGATAAAGGTAATACGGTATTAATCGGTGACGATTAAGATAAAGCGATAAATTAAAAGGTTTATAATCCGGTAATAAGAAACGGCGGTCGACGAGGTAAACTCGGACGACGAAAGGTTTAAAGTAAATTCGACGACGGGTAAAACGGTAGTATTCGACGGTAGTTAAAATATAGTATAAAACTTATAAGCGATATATAGTATATAAATTACGCGGTAATACTACGGAGTATACGTAAAGTTTTTAAGTAACTTATAGCCGAAAATAATCAAAACGTATTAGTCGATTAACGCGTTATAGTATTAATTTTTAAAAAAAGGTTACGAAGCGAGGACGACGAAGGTAAACGCGCGATAAACTTAAGTTAATACGAAGCGGAAATAAAAGCCGGACGAAGAAATAAAATAAATCGCGCGGTTATTATTATTATTATAACGGTTATATAATAACAGTAATAATTAAAATAATCCCTCGTAAATAATATACGAAAATATTACGTATAAGCTTTAAACGTTATTTAAAGCAGCGAAGGCATAATAAACGGTAAAGTAAAAGGAATATATACGGACGATCTTTAAATTTAAATTAAAGTAATCGGCGATTTATATATTTTCTACGAGTATTAATAAAAGTATTTTATTTTTATTACTAACGGTACTTCCGCGGACGAGGATAAGCGTAGTTATAGTGCCGTTCGTAATATTAATTTAAGACTTAGTGTAACGGGCGCGGGCGATAGGCGTCGATTACGTAACGTTTTAAAGCGAGTAAACGGTAGACGAGCGAGTATCGCGCGTAGTACGGTTCGTAGTGGTTAACGCGGACGTAGTGGTTAGGACGGCGTTTTATACGTACGTAGACGGGTTTATGGCGGTTAGGTTATTGTAACGGATCTTTATAGACGAGTATTATACGGTGATTATAAACGTTGGTTACCGGGTACGGCTCGCGACGTTACGTAGTTTATACCGGTTTTAACGGCCGTTTATATTATTAACGGTTACGTTTTCGCCGTCGTTCGAGTTATAGTTACGGTAAAAGATGTTAGTTTAGGATACCGTCGTAGTTTAAGCGTAGACGACGAAGCTGAATATTTATTACTAAGTCGAGGTAGTGTTTACGGACTACGATAGCCGTAACGTAGTAATATAACGGGCGGCCGAGATTATAAATAAGCTCGAGGCGGATATAGCGATCGGGTAAAAGGGCGTATTATATTGCCGGTTACGAGGGTAATGTTAAGCGGTAGCGGAAGCGGTTGGGTGTAACGTGTACTATAACGAGATAACGGACGACGAGCGGTAAACGGTACGTAATGTATAAATCGACGGGCGAGCAAGGCGGTAAATTATAGCTATTAACGAGTTAAGTACGGGCGTAAATATTTTTAAGATCGTAGCGGTAGTATACGTAAGGCGGCCGTACAAACTTATAAACTTTATTTAATAAACGGGGCGAGGTAAACGGCGAGTAAATAAAACGGTATAATCGGTGATTGTATACAACGAGCGGTTAAGACCGATTAAGGATATAAACGTCGAAGAAAGTTATATAAAACAAGTTAACTACGAGGCGATGTAAGTTTTTTTAACGATAACGGGGTGTTAACGTTAAGTGATTAAGGCGTTTTTCGACGGGGCCGTTAACGAAACGTACCGAGGATTAAACGAAGTAAAATAGTGTAACCGGTGTTAAGCGGGTTAAGAGTATGGTACGACGGGTAAGGTTAAATACGAGCGCCGCGGTTATTAACGGGGCTCGTTACGTTAAGTAATGGCGTACGAGACGGCGGCGTCGTTATAGACGATAACGAGTAAAGACGAGGGACGGCGGGAGTAATTAGTACGGTAATAGATAACGGAGGTAGGCGAAGGTTACGCGGTGTACTATATAACGTAGTAATAGTATTTACTTTTCGACGTAAGTTAAAAGCGTCGATAAAAGTAATACGCGTTAAGGTAGTATTATACACGGGTAACGGAGATCTTCGTAGCGGAGGCGAAGCGGGCGGTAGTATTCCCGGCGTTAACGTGCTATTATTAGTATAAGTTACCGTTAAATTAGTACGAAGAGTAACGAAAGGGCACAGCGTACGAATATACGGCGGAGGATATAGTGACGCCGGTAGTATTATTAGCGTTAGGGTATATATAAGCGCGGCCGGTGTTAGCGTCGGTGGTAGGGGAGGCGATAAACTTTTCGTAAAAGGGCGTATTTTTCGAATAGTTCGAAGGCGGGCGATAGTTTTATAAAATACGGAGGACGAATACGTTAATGTTATAAAAGGCGTTATTATATACGGCGTATAAGGAAACGACGAAATTTTAAGGGAATTAATAAGTAAAACGGAAAAAAGTACTTAATTTATATTTATATTTAAAAAAGACGAAAACGTTATTATCGTCGAAGTTTATTATATTATATATAATATTTAATATAAAAAAGCTAATTTAAATTTATATATTAAAAAAACAAAAGATCGATTATTTATATTTTAAAAAAATACGACGAACCCGTTAACCCGTAGTTTAACTCCCAGTAAGGTCTACGCGGAGCGCCCGTTAAAGGCGTTATTTATAAAATAAAGTTTAAAATTAAGAATTAAAAAAAGGGTAAATAAAAAGTAAACGAAAAGGTTAAATAAAATATATATAAATTATAAATATTATATAAATAAAATAAATAAATAAAATAAATAACGTTATATATTTTTTTTAATAAAATAATAAAAAAATTAAAAAAAATTAAAAATAAATACCGAAAAAAGTAATAATATAAAAATTTAAAATAATAACGGTTTATATTTAATAAAATAAAAGGTAAAAATTTATATTACGTTCGAGGTTAAGATAAAAATTAAAAAAAAAAACAGTATATATATAATAAAAGAAAAAGTAAAAATTAATGTTAAATTGTAAGTGTAGACTAAGAAAATAAAGTATAAAGTAAACAGTTTACTCGTAAATTATATCCCGGTAAGGTTTACGTAAAGTTATCGTCGTAAACGGTAACTACTTTTAAAAAATTATATAAAAATAAAACTCGATATAAAACAAGTTTTATAACTAAAAAGAAGCTTATAAATAACAAAACTAAACTAGTACGTATATAGAGTATATAAAACGTTTATATACATTAATTATAATTTTTTTATAACGGAACGTAAAGTATAAAGAAGAAAGAGTTAGTGTTAAGTACATTACGAGAAGAGGGGTTATTTATATTTAAAAGAAAAAGAAAAAAATAAAATAAAAACGTTTTACGGTAGTAATAACGGATCATACGTTCAAGGCGAAGGTTTACATTTAACAAATATTTAAAAAGCTAGTGTAAATTTTCAACTAAAATTTACAAAAAAGAAAACAAAACGTTAACCCGTGTTAATAACACCCGGCAGGGTTTACACGGAGCGCCAGACGGAGGTGAAGGTTACATCAAGGGTACGAAAAGGAAAAGGACGCTAACCCGTATAACCAACACCCGGCAGGGTTCACGCGGAGCGTCCGCCGGAGGCGATACGTTAAATAAAGTATATAAAGTTAAATACAGAGTAAGAAGGTAACTAAAAAAAAAAGAAAAGAGAAAAGGACGCTAACCCGTGTCATCAGCTCCCGGCAAGGTCCACGCGGAGCGTCCGCCGGAGGCGATACGGTTAAATAGGGTATATAAAGGTAAATACAGAGTAAGAAGGTAAATAAAAAAAAAAGAAAAAAGAAGAAGACGCTAACCCGTGTCATTAACTCCCGGCAGGGTCCGCGCGGAGCGCCCACCGGAGGTAAGGGTTAAAAAAAGAAAAAACCAAAAGAAAAACGAAAAAGGGGACGCTAACCCGTGTTACCAGCTCCCGGCAAAGTCCGCGCGAAGCGCCCGCCGGAGGTAAGGGTTAAAAAAAGAAAAAACCAAAAGAAAAACGAAAAAGGGGACGCTAACCCGTGTTACCAGCTCCCG